>BGPR01030269.1:4849-18767 GCA_013235015.1 Araneus ventricosus
AAACAGGAAACAAAAGACAAAAATAGTAAAACAGGAAACAAAAGACAAAAATAGTAAAACAGGAAACAAAAGACAAAAATAGTAAAACAGGAAACAAAAGACAAAAATAGTAAAACAGGAAACAAAAGACAAAAATAGTAAAACAGGAAACAAAAGACAAATAAAATATATACAAAACCTTAGGATATTAAACACATTACAACATGTATGACAATTCAATAGAACACATTTAAATTTGTATATTCCAAGAGGAAATAAAAAAACCCACAGAAATGTTAAAAAACATTGATATATTTTTTAACAACGTTCCATCGGTCAGAAAGCTCACTGCAAATGCAACTGGAAATCTTAAAGATTTCTTTCGGTTTCACAAGTTCAAATTTATTATGAACGAAAATTTTAAACCATGCGGATTTGTTTGCGTCAGCAGGTCTATTTAAATGAAATTTTTTAGTGAAAGTACAGTCAAAAATATAGTAGTCTGCAACACTTTATAAACCACATTTGCAATTTGGTATACTGGCTAATTTGAAACGATATAAATATGAAACAAAGGGCCTGTCTATGACCTGTTAAAAAATATATCACATATTTGTTAGTGACAATTATGTTAAGGTTAACAGACCCAATGAAACCCTTTACTCGGGTTCCTATTTCAGAATCCATCCAATAGTTTTACCGGTTTCTTAATATAAATTTGTGTTCTTTTCTTCTACGAAGTTACTAATGCTTCGATCGAATGTACTGATATACTGAGCTTTATAACTTTCTCTTTGCCAGCCAGATCTTTAAGGAAACAAAGTTCTTTTCCAAATTATATTCGAAATTTAATTATATTAACAGGTTCTCGGTATATAAATTTTATAAGACTTTTTAGAGGTTCTTTGATGAACTGGGCATTTATCATATGTCTCCGACTGTTTTTAAATCGAATTGTTTTCAACTTTTAAATACATAATCTGATTTCTTTTTTTACGCTTGACTTATACATATGAAGATTTTCATGCGTATTCTTATTTTTGTGTTGAGCTTGTGCTTGTGTGTGTTTGACTTTTTGACCCTTGCTTTTTTAATGGTTTTTTGATTTAATGTTCTAAATTTTTAAAAAAATGTGCGATTATTTTTTATAATTTTAATGTGACGATATGCAACATGGACGTTTGGAACCTCAGTGTGCTTTTAGTGCTTTTGTAATTGCGTGTTTCCTCTTTAAAACATTTATGTGTTAAAATTTTTATAATTAACGTGGTTTTGAGCTTTGAACTTTTGTATTCATTGCAGTTACTTTTTTTCTTTGTGTTTTAATTCACTTTGTGGCTTGTGTTCTTTGTGTGTTTTTAATCATGCATTCTGTAAATGGATTCATCTCTGTAGTGTGCTTTCTTTGAATAAATAAATAAATTCTTTAATTTTATATTTTGTAACGAGTAGGGTGCAGCGACATTAATTTTTTCTCCCAGCAAATGTAGGAGTTTTTGCAAATTGATCAGCAAGTTCATTGCCTGGGATGCCAGCATGGGCCTTGATCCAGGATAAACAAACTTACCCTCTCGCATTATAAATGGACTTTTTAATGTTTACCACGAAATTGGATCTGATGTTAAAACTTTTCAGCGACGACTCGATTGACAAGAGACTGGCAGTAAAAATTTCTACTCAAGCTCCTTTTTCCGATTTCCAACCTGCGGCAACGTTAACTGCCACCATCTCGGCTTGGAAAACAGAGTTATACGAATTTAGCTGATAGCAATATGTTTTGAAAAGTTTTTGATTTCTGAAGATGCACCCAGCGAACCTTACTCGTTTGGCCTCACTAAGCTAACGAGGCTAAGACCAAGGGGTCTATTCTGGTACCCCCGGTTGGGTTGGGGGACGTCACTTTTCCCGGCCGTTAACAACGGAAAAAGTGACGTCTCCCAACCCAACCGGGGGTACCAGAATAGACCCCCAAGACGCTCTATATTTGCAAGTATACGAGAAAGTTGAAGGAAGAACACGCCAGCTACTTTACTGCAGCGTTTTGATTTGAAAAATACATTATTTGCAAGATTTAATTTCATATTGTGCAAAGCACAAGTGTGAAAGCTCTAGTTTTATGAAATAAGAAACAAACCTATGTGCCATGTAAAAGAAGAAGAATAGTAAATGTTTTATGTATAGATGTTTTCAAAACACCTTTTCATATAAATTGTTTTATTTTTCGCTTTGTTTACATTTATAACATGGTATTTGTTTACATTTGGTAATGATTTGTTTACAGTTAATAAAGTTAATGCCTAAACACTGCTGCTATTTTCTGTCATATAATTGGATGAATAAATATAGATATATTATAGCTCTTTAGGCTTAAAGTTTTTCTTTCTTATTGTACTGCAATAACTTTTTATTGAATCAGTAAACAAAATTTCTCAAGGATTGACGCGGAAGGTGAGGACAGATACTATCTCAAAGGAGACGCTGGAGCCTCCAATACAACAAACATGCCTTTTATTTACAACAAACTAAAACCAACATTCACGTATTCACTCGGCACACATGCCAATTTCAGAAAGCGCGCTGGGAAACATCCAAATATATACAATATCACCACTGACGTCACCCGGTGCCGCAGGAGCGCCATCTATAAATACTTTCCACAAGGATAGTACAAAAATAGTGAAACACATTCTTTATTACACAAAAATCTCCGATGCTGAATAATTTCACTTATTATACATATATATTTTATGAGTATGTTTCGATACAGCGAACAAATTACTTGGCAAGTGGAAGTTTAATCGTTTCTCATTTCAGATAAAATCTCAAATTTTTTTGAGGTGACATACATAGAGAGAATTGAGCAGGTGTATAGCAGAAAGAACAGAACAGGTGTAGGGTTTCTAAAATAGTACGAGTTAAATACCTATCAAAATTATTACGAGTTAAATGCCTATCAAAATTTGAAATTTAAAAACGCTTCTCGGGTTAACCATTAAGACCAAGCTCTGCATAAAAAATGTTATTGAAATTTTTCGCACTGACTAATCCCGGCGAAGCAGACTGTCGTCAAAGACAACAAGTTATTAATAAAAAAGATAATATTTATTCATTTATAAGCTGTTTGCATCACTATCATATATAAATAATTAAATTTTAACTGTCAGCAAGCCATTAAAGAAAAAATTACTTTACATCTGCCTTTTGCATGGTTTGCCTTAATACTGAAATATAATATGAAATGAATGTTGATTTTTAGCATCTCGTTTTCCAACTTCTTGATCTTTATAACATATTGTCTATCAAAGCAAAGCTAAAGCTATCGAAAAGTCAAATTTTAGAAATTTAGGAAAATTGGAAGCCAATTACTCTTGAATGCCGACAGTTACCTTTTACTATATGACAACTATTTTCGCTCACTAACTAATTTATTATCTAATTGCATGTACTATCTGCTTGTAACTAGGAAGTAACGAAAGAAAATTTAAATTTAAAGGCTCCGGTCTTTTGAAGAATTTCCCCTTATTTCGTTTTAAATCGTGCAATTCAGAAATGTTGATGGGAAAAGAATTACCCACATGTGTGATAACATCTCATGCCTGCTCTCGTGGATTAGAGATTGGTTTATAACTGTTCTGTAAGCGGTGGTTATTTCTATTCTTTTCCCCATATTAGCTGTTCAACGACACATTTCCCGGAAAGCAGGATCATTTGCCGAAGATTCGTAATGACCAAAGTACCTCTAAGTAAACTTTTTATCTGCCTAGAATACTTTGAAGCGCAGCAGAAGCATTACTGTTTCATTAAACTGATTCTCAAGATAAATGGAATCTGCATTTCATGAGAAACCGCTTCACTGCTCATTTTATAGGCAAATATTTCTTAAGTGCTATATGCTGTATTATACAAATTACCCGCAGTACAGAGTCGTTTTCCCTCTTAAGGGTCGCAATGTGGAATTTCTATTATTTCAGAAATCCAAATCGCATATTTAGAAAGTCAATTATGCCAAATTTGGTTGCGATTCGTCTAATGGCAAACTGATTTTCAAGATAATTGGAATCTGCATTTCATGAGAAACCGCTTGAAGGTTCCTTTTATAGGCAAATATTTCTTAGGTGTTATATGCTGTATTATACAAATTATCTGCAGTACAGAGTCGTTCTCCCTCCTAACGGTTGCGATGTGGAATTTTTATTATTTCAGAATCCAAATTGCATACTCAGAAATTCAATTGTGCCAAATTTGGTTGCGATTCGTCTAATGGCAAACTGATTCTCAAGATAACTGGAATCTGCATTTCATGAGAAACCGCTTGAAGGCTCCTTTTATAGGCAAATATTTCTTAGGTGATGTATGCTGTATTATACAAATTACCTGCAGTACAGATTTGTTTTCCGTCCTAACGGTCACGATGTGGAATTTTTTTATTACATCAGAAATCTAAGTAGCATACTCAAGAATGTAAGTGTGCCAAATTTGGTTGCGATTCGTTAATTAATTTTTTCAGTACAGAGGTCCAAGCACTTTCTATTTAATTTAGATAACGATGTATAATATTCACATAAAATACAAAATATTGACAATTCAGGAATCACAAAAATCTGGAATGTCTAATATAATAGCACTTCCTAACACTGGAACATTGCACAACATAACAGTGGAACTTAATTGTTTATATGAAAATATAAGCTTTTCTTTTTACAACTAAAGGCTGCAACAGGAATTCCATAGCTCGAATTTTAAATTTTCAAAGTCGTACAGAATAATCTGAATATGCAAAGAAAAAATAAAAGTCTGATATGAAAAAAATGCGTTTCTTTAATAATTTAAGACATAAAAAAACGTATTGCGACTTAACTACTATGCAAAATAGAAGAAAAAAATTATATATACAGGGTGTTTTTTTATAAACCGACATCACTCAAAGCCGCTTATATCTCGATCTATCAGCTCAAATGCCACCAGATTTGGTAGGGAGACTAAAAACGACATGGGGTAAAAGATTTTGAAATAAAAAGTTAGTTCTGAAAGTCACTGATAAGAGAAATGGGACGCTGTTGTAGTCTACAGTAAATGAGTAACAAAGAAGAAATATCAGTGCAAAACCGCTTTAATGCAGCAAATGAACTAACTGAAAGGGTTTCAGAGATGAAATTACAATGCACCATAGCACCAGACCACCCTTCTCGTGGACAACACATTGCATCCTGCACACAATATTCTCGTCGGCCGAAAGTAGCATTCCTTGTCACCATGTCACAAGGAATGCTCAGTACAGTTCGTAATATGTTGTCCTTTAAGATCGTCAACGTTTGGATCCCACCAAGATAGACCTTCTTAGACTTGAAATAAGCTCACAGGAAAAGTCGCATGGATTTAGATCCGGGGAGATTGGGCATGGAGAATGTTGTTTACAGGATGTAATGTGTGGTCCACGACAAGAGTGGTCACATTGAAGGGTCAACACATGCCCTCTCCGAGGGAGTAATTTTATTGAATAAAGAACTATGGTGCACTGCAATTTCATCTCTGTAACCCTTCGGGGCAGTTCATTTGCTGCATTAAAGCGGATTTGCATTGAAATTTCTTCTTTGTTAATCATTTGTCTACTTCTCACTGGCTTGGACTACAACAGCGCCACATTTTCCCCTATCGGCGACTTTCGGAACTATTTTTTTTATTCCAGAATCATTTTCCCTATGCTGTCATTAGTCCCTCTACAAAATGTTGTGGCATTTGAGCTGACAGATCGAGATACAGATGTCTTTGAGTTGTATCAGTTTAAATCAAAACACCCAGTATGTATTGATTTAACTTTTTAATCTTCTTAAATTAATCCTTTTTAACGCCACCTAATTTATAAAAATAAACGAATTACTACATTTTAGTCTTAGAGGACCGCATTTTTACTTTAACTTACCAAGATACAAGATTTTTCGGGGAACTCCCTCTTCGAAAATAATACTTAAGCTCGCCGCGATGTTGTAACATTTTCTTTGTACAATGCAAATCCTTCCTGCTTAGTCGCGCTGCTTTGCGCGTAAACTCTTCACCCCTGGCATGGGTTTGGATAGTATTATAACCGTTATCTATTTAATATAACCTGCATTATCATCTTTAAAATGGATAAATAGAAATTGGAATGAAGGATTGATTGGATCAACTACTGTTATAATAATAGTTATAATTCTTAAAATTTAGCAAAATTAATTAATTAAATTTTAATTAAAATAAAATAAAAAACAATAACATATTTTGCATTAAATAGCATTTTTATAGAGGCATTTTCTTCAACGAGCATCTTAAAAAAGAAATTGAAATTTTAAAGGTGAAATTTATTATTTCAACAGTCGATAAGGCAGGAAATAATTTTTGCATTATGTGTAAACTTCACTTCAAGGAAATAATGCTTAATGAATATAATTCAAATAATACGTATCAATTAATAAAATTTGGCAAAAAAAGAACTTGACAAAAGAATGTTAGCACTTGCTAAAAAAACTAAAATTAAAACCAGTAATTTAAATTATCCTTACCTGTTTCCCACTATAAAATTTCACAAAAATCCCTTAAAATTTAGATTTGTTACTTGTAGCACTGGTAGTTATAATTAATATTTTGGTAAATTCTTCTTCAAATTTCTAAAAATTATTCTTAACAAAATTAAAGAGGAAGAGAGCTTCATTATTGACAATAACACTAAAATTTTGGACTTTATCAAAGAAAATAAAAAAATTTGTAGCATTCATACATTTGATTTTGAAAATCTTTTTACTAGCCTCCCACATAATAAATTAATTGAAGTGTTCTCTAATTTATTTGATATATACCTTAATACTGATTTAATTGGTAAAAATAAATGGTTAGAAATTTGCAGGGTTAATATTTGTGAAAATTATCTCTTTAATGGAATTAACTACTATAAGCAGGTTCTTGGTATTCCTATGGGTTGTTGTTTTTCAAGTGCACTAGCCGATTTATTTCTCCACTCATTTGAGAGGGATTTAATTAATAATGAAATTGTGTATGGTTTTCGTTTCATTGATGACCTTTTAGTCTTTAAGCACAATAATGTTAACTCCATTTTCAGCTGCTATCCAAAAGAACTCAAATTAAATAAAACTGATAATGAATTGAACAAATGTAATTTTTTGGATCTAGAAATTGAAATTAGGAATTCAGATATTTTGGTCGGAATTTTTGACAAGAGAAAGGAATTTAATTTTAAGGCTATTTCATTTTGCAACTTTTAGACAAATCTTCATTTTAAAATCATTAAGAACTCTATTTATTCTCAAATTAATAGGATTAAACACATCTGTAATAACCACTCTTCTTTAGTCAAAGCATTAGGTAATTTAAATAATAACTTAAAGGATAACGAAATCCCTTTTTGTTTCCTTAAAACTTGATCTTTTTTAAAATTAGTTTTTGTTCTCCTGAGAAATAGTTCGAATTTTTATTCATAGATGGAGATACTGGATAGCTTCCAGATCGTTGATTATTTTGTATCTATAGCGTCATTTTTCTGCTTGTCTTGCTTCTGAAAGAAGATAAAATTTTTATCTCTTTCTTCTGATTATGGATTGGAAAAAATTTTGGATTTATGTTCTTTATTTGGTGGCCGGACAAGATTCAGACCACAGGAAGGAATAAATTTTGACTTTTTGTCATTCCTTTCCACAGAAAATCTTGTTCCTTTTTGAACTAAAATTGGCGTGTGGTTTCTGATGAGTGAGCCATTTTAGTTCCTTTTCATTTTGAATAATTTCTTAACAAATTGTTCTAAGTATTGGTAAACTTTTTGTTTTTCTGTAGTTCTTGTTGTACTTTAAAAAAAATTCTGTTGAAGCAATTACTTTTTGCTGCTGCGTTTGCACGCAAAAACGTCTATTGTTTTCATTACTTTTCATTTTATCATTGTTTTCTTTTAATCTATTTTCTTTTAATTTAAATTACTGTTATAATAACTTATTCAAGATGCTTGCTTACACCTCACCTAAAGAATGATGTTACATATATTAATGAAAATTGTTAAGCAGGCCATTCACAGCTCTTCCAAAATGGAATTTTTGGAACACCGGAAGGAAAAACTATTGTCAAAGTCGAAACTCTATGAAATTTGGAGCAAATGATTCGAAATGATGGAATTCAAAAGAACTTAAATTCCAAAACTCAATCTGCCGATTCCAGTTTGAGACCTCGATTAGGGGGTAGCGGCACATCAAAGGATCGGCCTACATTGGGGCCTCGCGTCGAGGGTAGAAATGAAATTCGAAATCTCCAGTGTGGGGGGATTAGGAGGGTTGGTAGGTAGAAATCTGCGACTTTGAACCTTGTCTCAAAACAAACTTTGGAACATCCGTGAATGCTTTGCCTTATTTTACGATTAAAATGGGTGGGAAAAATCCGGTTTTGGGATTCTAGCTAGCCTTTTCGTGAATGCTAAGCTTTAGATTACATGAGTGTGACATTGTCAATTCCACATAGTTGTGAAGCGACATTTAATAAAAATGGGATCTTACAGAAGAACCAAAAGTGCGGAAGAATAATGAAAGAAACAGATTAAACAAATGGAATGAAAATAAATGGAATTATAATAAAAAAGACGAAAATAAAGATTCTGAAGAGATTCTTAAAAGAGTAATAATAAGCGTGAAAGAATTGGAACGATTCTAAATATTGCCAAACGGTAAAAAATATCATCAAACTTTTTCTGAAAACTATGAAATTATAAATTTCTAAACAAAAATAAACAAAAGGCATCATTATTTCTTTTTTTGTGTATTTTTTCTGCTGCATGTACTTACGAAATTGCAACTATTTTAAATTGCACAACACATTTATGGATAGGCTCCATTTCACTGAATTCACATTATTTAATTTGCAAAGGTGCGAATTTTGCGCCCAATAGGGTATGTAAACTGTGTACTTTGAAATTAGAAAATCGAAAGACTGAAAGAGCGAGATATCTTGTCTATTAAATGAGTGTTTTTATTGAAATAATGACTCATAGTTTGTATATCATTTCCACTATTTTGTATAAATTTTCATTTTTATTAAATAACGCAATTACTATATTGAAAAAATTAATAAGAAAAGTCCAACTCAAATAATTTTTACAAAGGAGCATTTTTGCTAAATTAGTTTAATTGCGTCTCATTTATAATTCAAAAATTCCGCTTGAAGGTGCATCTGGGTTGCATAAAAATTGTAAAATGCAAATCGTCTGAGCAGCTTCAATAATTCAAAAATTGCGCTTGAAGATGTATCTGGGTTTCATAAAAATTGTAAAATGCAAATCGTCTGAGCAGCTTCAATTTTTGAACTCTGAATAAAAATTATTAATTAAAATGCTTCATAATAATTAATGGCTCATTTTTCTTAATATTTACATCTTTTCTATTTTACATAATTATTTATGCACGGAAAAATACAGATTTTTACAGACAGACAAATATTACTCTCCTTTAGCCATGCATTGCGCAATGATTTTTATTACCATTCTAGCCTCTTATTAAATTAATTTTGAATAATTTAACAATTTATAGATGAAATTATTTACTTACTACACTGTAACCTGAAGATGGAAAGTTTTTCCGTAAAAAAAAATTGACCCATAAAATTAATGTTTGCAATTAATTAATTATAGTAAATAATTAGGTTCATTATTAATTTTCAAATTATTTTTCCTGCGCTTCTTACACTCAAGTATATATGTTTACTCAATTTTTGTTGAAAAGAAAGTTGAGAAAATACATATAAATGATGTTCGTTTAGTGCAGGGCTAAAAATAGTCTACAAACTAATTTCTCCGATCCAAATTTGAAACCTATCCATATTTTTAGTTGAAATAACAACATTGATGGGCATAACAAACTTCAGAAAATTAAATCGTTGTTCTTTGCCTGTTCTACATTAAAACTTTACGCGCAGTGTAAAGTCCCATTTTCGCATCCATCCCGCAAAATTTCTCTTAAATTCAACTATCAAAACACTACAAACACACACTTTTCCATCGGCTTCCTACTGAAAATGCTTTTGCTGCTTAGGTAATCGATATAATTACCGCTTGACTTCTCCCCTACCAATAACAAGCAGTTGCCCAAGTTAACAGCCGTTATCTGGCCACGAAGATTCAAACGGGGCCTCCACTTCTAGAATTAAGTGCCTCGTTTAAGTCCACGATTTATATGTGTCTACCAACACTGCCAATTCCCTTCGCTTTCCGGAGAATCCATATTAGAACGATGATGTTCTCCGAGATAAACCATTGGGCTATAATTGCTCGCTAAAATTATGTAGTTGAATTGCAGGGATGCGGGATGGATATCGTAATTTGGCTCTGTTTAGCAAACTGCATTTGCAGACACTCGTGCATTTCAATTACTGGATGCTTATTATTGCTTATTAACTGGTTGTTTCATTTTATTTTAAAGTTGCAAACGCATTCCTCAGATATATCGTATGATTAAATTATAGTGCAAGTCAGAAGGTTAGTAATATTTCGTTAAGATGCTTTATTCTTGATATGTTAACTCTTAAAATCCTGACTTCTTTCCAATATTCAAAAAATATTATTATTTTATTCCTTAATAAAACGCCTTGCATTAACCTTTTGACCCTTTTTTGCTTTCTTGTATAAGAAGTATACAATTGTATATTTCTTGTTTTTCTTTAAAGAAAAAGTACAGTACTCGTTAAAAAATTCGACCTCGAGATTTTAATAAAGTTCGCTGCCCAAATCATGAAAGAACCACCGCTGCTGACGGATAATTAATATATCCACTACTTAGAAACAAAAAAGTGTCGGTGAGACTTTCTAACACGAGGTCACATTTCATCTGTGAGATTAAAAGTTAAATTTTTGCTTAAGCTTAAAGAAAAGTTATCAAACTGAACTACTCAGCCATACACAGCTATATTTGCATTTTTGAATAACTTTTTGCATTTCCTTTCAATTTCAACTAACAAAATATCCAGGAATCAAGGAGGGAGTTGACGTTTGTTTTCCCGTAAGGTTGCATAGCAATGGCAACTGCTGTCAATGAGAGTCTGAAATAATTCGACATTTTTTATACAATATATTGGAAATAACGATTAATATCATTGAATTAGGGCTGGGACACAGATATACGAATTTTTGCAAGTGAGAAAAAGAAATATTGAGAAAAATTAGGGAAATCAAAAAAAAATGTAATCGGGCGCAATTCATCCACCAGAATAACGTGCTCCTCACGTACATCAAAAGAGCACTAGAAAAAAACCCGAGATAGTCTAGTGTGAGTGGTAGGGAGCCAGGAAGCTGCTAGAGGTTCCACAACTTTTTCGGTAAAGCTCGCACTTAGCACTTAAAAATATGGGTGCTTCATCTCACTCATTAGATGCGTCGGACAAAAGGTTAATACCGCACCCTTTGGAAAACACATATATATATTTATAGGTGTTTCCATAAATTTGTTCACCTACTGTACATTTTATATTGTTTTGTAGCTACTTTTGTGTTTGTATATGCTATCTTAGTTCTAAATTAATGTTATCCATGTTTTGTTTTGAATTCTGTTCTTTTTCATGTCCGAAATATACAAAGAGAAAGTATTGTAATCGTCAAAACAAATTCGAACTCGAGATTTTGATGAATTTCAACGTCTTAGATTTCCCTGCGTCAAACATACACTATATGCCCGAAAGTATTCGGACACTTGCAGATTTTCACATTTTTTAGAATTTCTCCGGAATTGTTTAACTGATTGCCTTTGAACTTCGGACATGTAAAGAATAGACAATAACTCACATTTTACATTGAAGATTCGGTCCTGAGGGCAATTAGGGGACCGCCTACAAACTGATGAAGACAAAAACGTATTTGGCCCACCCCGCTTCACAGAATACTGATAACAAGATGAAACTTTCAGAAATGGTAATGTTCAATATGTTCAATGTGAATAATAATTACAGGAACTTTTAAACTCAGTACAAATATTTGGGAAGATATAAAGGTTTTCTTAAAAATTCTCAAATTTTCCCACCTGTTTTTTGATTATAACATGCAGAGTTTTCTGTTATATTAACGAAACTTACAGAAAGAATGACAATATCTTAGAGAAGCATTTTGTAAA
Organism: Araneus ventricosus; assembly: GCA_013235015.1. Classification (NCBI taxonomy): domain Eukaryota; kingdom Metazoa; phylum Arthropoda; class Arachnida; order Araneae; family Araneidae; genus Araneus; species Araneus ventricosus. The sequence continues at coordinate 16,948 of BGPR01030269.1, forward strand.
ATTTTAGAAAAGAGTGTTTGAATATTACAGGAAATATGAGCATTTTTAGTAAATAATGTTTTACTGCGCATGCGCGAAACATAGAGTAATTGTTCTTTCACAACTTTAAATCCAGATATATAGGGCAACTTAAATAAAAAATTCAGTTCAATATCATTAGTATTCAGAAAGGTATCGGCATTACAACGAGCAGAATTTTAGCTCCTGTCGAAGAGAAGCTAAAAGATGAGGGGTTGCACACAAATGATATTTTTTAAACTTATATCTTTTAAATAGTTATATTGAATTGTATAGTAGTTAGAATTTTCTGAATACCCATGAACACATCGAATATTCGAAACGAATAAAAAAATAAATATGTAGAATTATTAAAATATTTTAAGAAAAGAAATTAATTAGATAAAAAAATCGTTTCGCCATAAAAGAAATATATTTAAAAATATCGTTTGGCCGTAAAAGTGTAATATGTAACTTGTTAATAATCATGTAAAGAATATAATTAAAGTAATAATTTTTTTGTTATTTATAGTGCCTAATTAGCTGGAATTTTAGTTATGCGCGTAATTGATAAGTCTTCATGTAGATCTATATCCAATTTTGGACTCAATACGTCAACAGGAAGAAGTCGAAAATGTTTACTCGATTCTCTTCTCTGTACAGTGAAACTCAACTCAACAAGACGTGACATATGGTGGAAGTATTTAAGAAAGTCGAGAGGAGAGCATTCCCGCCGGTTTTTCAAGTTCACGAATATTCAGAGCTTTATGGTCAGTGACAACTTAAAATCATAATGCAGGGGAGTTACAATACTGTTAAATAAAACTTATTTTTTTATATTTCACATTTACCTTTTATTAAACTGTCTAAGGAAGTCAGGCAGACATGTCTAGGGTAAAAGAAAATATAAACAGAAACGTCCATCAAGAGTCTCTTGAGTTGAACTGCATATAGTTAACTGCTCCTACTTGCAACTCAATTCTTGATTGGTTCTTTTGTCATGACGTCACTCTGAAAGTGGAAGTGTTTATATAAATTTGTTTACTGCAAAAAGTATATATATATATATCAGTTGAAGTGATGGATGTGGGGAGAACACACCAAAAGGTTGGAGGTTTGCTTTATTTTCGATGCATTTTATGTAACTCAAGTTGAGTTTGCTTTTATTTAAACGATTAATTTTTAATATATTATTTGTCAGTTTTTAAACTCTTGACATTTAATTCCTTAGCACCATAGCCATGTTCTGCTACCAACAATCTAAGTATCGTTACGCCGAATTAAATAGTCAACTGAAATAATAGTTAAAGTAAATGATATACAGTACAGTCCCGGTTAACCGAACCGGATTGAGGGGGGGGGTCGTTTCGGATAAAGATTTTTTCGGTTAAGCCATGAACATGTATTAGTATTTTGTATCTAGTTAACGTACGTAATTCTGAAATGTTTTGAGTGCAAAGTGAATTCAAAACTTTCTTTGTAGGCCACACTTATGTTCCAATGGCGTAGAGACCGGGGGGAAACAAGGGGTATAGATGCCCTGGGGACCACTCTCAGGGGGCGCCATTGAGACAAAACATTAGTACGTTTTTGTTACTTTTTAGCACAAAGTCTGCCGTGGGGGGGTGAAAAAATGCCGCAATGCCCCTGACGCCACCTACCCGCCACAACTATGTCCCACTGCTGCTATTCCTCTGCTATGTTCCAGTTCGACTACTGCTATGTTCCACTGCTGCTATGCCACTGCTATGTTCCACTGTTGCTATGTCTCTGCTATGTTCCACTGCTTCTATGCCACTACTATGTTCGAATACTGCTGTGTT
>BGPR01030270.1:0-13917 GCA_013235015.1 Araneus ventricosus
AACACAGCAGTATTCGAACATAGCAGTGGCATAGCAGCAGTGGAACATAGCAGAGACATAGCAACAGTGGAACATAGCAGTGGCATAGCAGCAGTGGAACATAGCAGTAGTCGAACTGGAACATAGCAGAGGAATAGCAGCAGTGGGACATAGTTGTGGCGGGTAGGTGGCGTCAGGGGCATTGCGGCATTTTTTCACCCCCCCACGGCAGACTTTGTGCTAAAAAGTAACAAAAACGTACTAATGTTTTGTCTCAATGGCGCCCCCTGAGAGTGGTCCCCAGGGCATCTATACCCCTTGTTTCCCCCCGGTCTCTACGCCATTGGAACATAAGTGTGGCCTACAAAGAAAGTTTTGAATTCACTTTGCACTCAAAACATTTCAGAATTACGTACGTTAACTAGATACAAAATACTAATACATGTTCATGGCTTAACCGAAAAAATCTTTATCCGAAACGACCCCCCCCCTCAATCCGGTTCGGTTAACCGGGACTGTACTGTATATCATTTACTTTAACTATTATTTCAGTTGACTATTTAATTCGGCGTAACGATACTTAGATTGTTGGTAGCAGAACATGGCTATGGTGCTAAGGAATTAAATGTCAAGAGTTTAAAAACTGACAAATAATATATTAAAAATTAATCGTTTAAATAAAAGCAAACTCAACTTGAGTTACATAAAATGCATCGAAAATAAAGCAAACCTCCAACCTTTTGGTGTGTTCTCCCCACATCCATCACTTCAACTGATATATATATATATACTTTTTGCAGTAAACAAATTTATATAAACACTTCCACTTTCAGAGTGACGTCATGACAAAAGAACCAATCAAGAATTGAGTTGCAAGTAGGAGCAGTTAACTATATGCAGTTCAACTCAAGAGACTCTTGATGGACGTTTCTGTTTATATTTTCTTTTACCCTAGACATGTCTGCCTGACTTCCTTAGACAGTTTAATAAAAGGTAAATGTGAAATATAAAAAAATAAGTTTTATTTAACAGTATTGTAACTCCCCTGCATTATGATTTTAAGTTGTCACTGACCATAAAGCTCTGAATATTCGTGAACTTGAAAAACCGGCGGGAATGCTCTCCTCTCGACTTTCTTAAATACTTCCACCATATGTCACGTCTTGTTGAGTTGAGTTTCACTGTACAGAGAAGAGAATCGAGTAAACATTTTCGACTTCTTCCTGTTGACGTATTGAGTCCAAAATTGGATATAGATCTACATGAAGACTTATCAATTACGCGCATAACTAAAATTCCAGCTAATTAGGCACTATAAATAACAAAAAAATTATTACTTTAATTATATTCTTTACATGATTATTAACAAGTTACATATTACACTTTTACGGCCAAACGATATTTTTAAATATATTTCTTTTATGGCGAAACGATTTTTTTATCTAATTAATTTCTTTTCTTAAAATATTTTAATAATTCTACATATTTATTTTTTTATTCGTTTCGAATATTCGATGTGTTCATGGGTATTCAGAAAATTCTAACTACTATACAATTCAATATAACTATTTAAAAGATATAAGTTTAAAAAATATCATTTGTGTGCAACCCCTCATCTTTTAGCTTCTCTTCGACAGGAGCTAAAATTCTGCTCGTTGTAATGCCGATACCTTTCTGAATACTAATGATATTGAACTGAATTTTTTATTTAAGTTGCCCTATATATCTGGATTTAAAGTTGTGAAAGAACAATTACTCTATGTTTCGCGCATGCGCAGTAAAACATTATTTACTAAAAATGCTCATATTTCCTGTAATATTCAAACACTCTTTTCTAAAATTTTACAAAATGCTTCTCTAAGATATTGTCATTCTTTCTGTAAGTTTCGTTAATATAACAGAAAACTCTGCATGTTATAATCAAAAAACAGGTGGGAAAATTTGAGAATTTTTAAGAAAACCTTTATATCTTCCCAAATATTTGTACTGAGTTTAAAAGTTCCTGTAATTATTATTCACATTGAACATATTGAACATTACCATTTCTGAAAGTTTCATCTTGTTATCAGTATTCTGTGAAGCGGGGTGGGCCAAATACGTTTTTGTCTTCATCAGTTTGTAGGCGGTCCCCTAATTGCCCTCAGGACCGAATCTTCAATGTAAAATGTGAGTTATTGTCTATTCTTTACATGTCCGAAGTTCAAAGGCAATCAGTTAAACAATTCCGGAGAAATTCTAAAAAATGTGAAAATCTGCAAGTGTCCGAATACTTTCGGGCATATAGTGTATGTTTGACGCAGGGAAATCTAAGACGTTGAAATTCATCAAAATCTCGAGTTCGAATTTGTTTTGACGATTACAATACTTTCTCTTTGTATATTTCGGACATGAAAAAGAACAGAATTCAAAACAAAACATGGATAACATTAATTTAGAACTAAGATAGCATATACAAACACAAAAGTAGCTACAAAACAATATAAAATGTACAGTAGGTGAACAAATTTATGGAAACACCTATAAATATATATATGTGTTTTCCAAAGGGTGCGGTATTAACCTTTTGTCCGACGCATCTAATGAGTGAGATGAAGCACCCATATTTTTAAGTGCTAAGTGCGAGCTTTACCGAAAAAGTTGTGGAACCTCTAGCAGCTTCCTGGCTCCCTACCACTCACACTAGACTATCTCGGGTTTTTTTCTAGTGCTCTTTTGATGTACGTGAGGAGCACGTTATTCTGGTGGATGAATTGCGCCCGATTACATTTTTTTTTGATTTCCCTAATTTTTCTCAATATTTCTTTTTCTCACTTGCAAAAATTCGTATATCTGTGTCCCAGCCCTAATTCAATGATATTAATCGTTATTTCCAATATATTGTATAAAAAATGTCGAATTATTTCAGACTCTCATTGACAGCAGTTGCCATTGCTATGCAACCTTACGGGAAAACAAACGTCAACTCCCTCCTTGATTCCTGGATATTTTGTTAGTTGAAATTGAAAGGAAATGCAAAAAGTTATTCAAAAATGCAAATATAGCTGTGTATGGCTGAGTAGTTCAGTTTGATAACTTTTCTTTAAGCTTAAGCAAAAATTTAACTTTTAATCTCACAGATGAAATGTGACCTCGTGTTAGAAAGTCTCACCGACACTTTTTTGTTTCTAAGTAGTGGATATATTAATTATCCGTCAGCAGCGGTGGTTCTTTCATGATTTGGGCAGCGAACTTTATTAAAATCTCGAGGTCGAATTTTTTAACGAGTACTGTACTTTTTCTTTAAAGAAAAACAAGAAATATACAATTGTATACTTCTTATACAAGAAAGCAAAAAAGGGTCAAAAGGTTAATGCAAGGCGTTTTATTAAGGAATAAAATAATAATATTTTTTGAATATTGGAAAGAAGTCAGGATTTTAAGAGTTAACATATCAAGAATAAAGCATCTTAACGAAATATTACTAACCTTCTGACTTGCACTATAATTTAATCATACGATATATCTGAGGAATGCGTTTGCAACTTTAAAATAAAATGAAACAACCAGTTAATAAGCAATAATAAGCATCCAGTAATTGAAATGCACGAGTGTCTGCAAATGCAGTTTGCTAAACAGAGCCAAATTACGATATCCATCCCGCATCCCTGCAATTCAACTACATAATTTTAGCGAGCAATTATAGCCCAATGGTTTATCTCGGAGAACATCATCGTTCTAATATGGATTCTCCGGAAAGCGAAGGGAATTGGCAGTGTTGGTAGACACATATAAATCGTGGACTTAAACGAGGCACTTAATTCTAGAAGTGGAGGCCCCGTTTGAATCTTCGTGGCCAGATAACGGCTGTTAACTTGGGCAACTGCTTGTTATTGGTAGGGGAGAAGTCAAGCGGTAATTATATCGATTACCTAAGCAGCAAAAGCATTTTCAGTAGGAAGCCGATGGAAAAGTGTGTGTTTGTAGTGTTTTGATAGTTGAATTTAAGAGAAATTTTGCGGGATGGATGCGAAAATGGGACTTTACACTGCGCGTAAAGTTTTAATGTAGAACAGGCAAAGAACAACGATTTAATTTTCTGAAGTTTGTTATGCCCATCAATGTTGTTATTTCAACTAAAAATATGGATAGGTTTCAAATTTGGATCGGAGAAATTAGTTTGTAGACTATTTTTAGCCCTGCACTAAACGAACATCATTTATATGTATTTTCTCAACTTTCTTTTCAACAAAAATTGAGTAAACATATATACTTGAGTGTAAGAAGCGCAGGAAAAATAATTTGAAAATTAATAATGAACCTAATTATTTACTATAATTAATTAATTGCAAACATTAATTTTATGGGTCAATTTTTTTTACTTAAAAACTTTCCATCTTCAGGTTACAGTGTAGTAAGTAAATAATTTCATCTATAAATTGTTAAATTATTCAAAATTAATTTAATAAGAGGCTAGAATGGTAATAAAAATCATTGCGCAATGCATGGCTAAAGGAGAGTAATATTTGTCTGTCTGTAAAAATCTGTATTTTTCCGTGCATAAATAATTATGTAAAATAGAAAAGATGTAAATATTAAGAAAAATGAGCCATTAATTATTATGAAGCATTTTAATTAATAATTTTTATTCAGAGTTCAAAAATTGAAGCTGCTCAGACGATTTGCATTTTACAATTTTTATGAAACCCAGATACATCTTCAAGCGCAATTTTTGAATTATTGAAGCTGCTCAGACGATTTGCATTTTACAATTTTTATGAAACCCAGATGCACCTTCAAGCGGAATTTTTGAATTATAAATGAGACGCAATTAAACTAATTTAGCAAAAATGCTCCTTTGTAAAAATTATTTGAGTTGGACTTTTCTTATTAATTTTTTCAATATAGTAATTGCGTTATTTAATAAAAATGAAAATTTATACAAAATAGTGGAAATGATATACAAACTATGAGTCATTATTTCAATAAAAACACTCATTTAATAGACAAGATATCTCGCTCTTTCAGTCTTTCGATTTTCTAATTTCAAAGTACACAGTTTACATACCCTATTGGGCGCAAAATTCGCACCTTTGCAAATTAAATAATGTGAATTCAGTGAAATGGAGCCTATCCATAAATGTGTTGTGCAATTTAAAATAGTTGCAATTTCGTAAGTACATGCAGCAGAAAAAATACACAAAAAAAGAAATAATGATGCCTTTTGTTTATTTTTGTTTAGAAATTTATAATTTCATAGTTTTCAGAAAAAGTTTGATGATATTTTTTACCGTTTGGCAATATTTAGAATCGTTCCAATTCTTTCACGCTTATTATTACTCTTTTAAGAATCTCTTCAGAATCTTTATTTTCGTCTTTTTTATTATAATTCCATTTATTTTCATTCCATTTGTTTAATCTGTTTCTTTCATTATTCTTCCGCACTTTTGGTTCTTCTGTAAGATCCCATTTTTATTAAATGTCGCTTCACAACTATGTGGAATTGACAATGTCACACTCATGTAATCTAAAGCTTAGCATTCACGAAAAGGCTAGCTAGAATCCCAAAACCGGATTTTTCCCACCCATTTTAATCGTAAAATAAGGCAAAGCATTCACGGATGTTCCAAAGTTTGTTTTGAGACAAGGTTCAAAGTCGCAGATTTCTACCTACCAACCCTCCTAATCCCCCCACACTGGAGATTTCGAATTTCATTTCTACCCTCGACGCGAGGCCCCAATGTAGGCCGATCCTTTGATGTGCCGCTACCCCCTAATCGAGGTCTCAAACTGGAATCGGCAGATTGAGTTTTGGAATTTAAGTTCTTTTGAATTCCATCATTTCGAATCATTTGCTCCAAATTTCATAGAGTTTCGACTTTGACAATAGTTTTTCCTTCCGGTGTTCCAAAAATTCCATTTTGGAAGAGCTGTGAATGGCCTGCTTAACAATTTTCATTAATATATGTAACATCATTCTTTAGGTGAGGTGTAAGCAAGCATCTTGAATAAGTTATTATAACAGTAATTTAAATTAAAAGAAAATAGATTAAAAGAAAACAATGATAAAATGAAAAGTAATGAAAACAATAGACGTTTTTGCGTGCAAACGCAGCAGCAAAAAGTAATTGCTTCAACAGAATTTTTTTTAAAGTACAACAAGAACTACAGAAAAACAAAAAGTTTACCAATACTTAGAACAATTTGTTAAGAAATTATTCAAAATGAAAAGGAACTAAAATGGCTCACTCATCAGAAACCACACGCCAATTTTAGTTCAAAAAGGAACAAGATTTTCTGTGGAAAGGAATGACAAAAAGTCAAAATTTATTCCTTCCTGTGGTCTGAATCTTGTCCGGCCACCAAATAAAGAACATAAATCCAAAATTTTTTCCAATCCATAATCAGAAGAAAGAGATAAAAATTTTATCTTCTTTCAGAAGCAAGACAAGCAGAAAAATGACGCTATAGATACAAAATAATCAACGATCTGGAAGCTATCCAGTATCTCCATCTATGAATAAAAATTCGAACTATTTCTCAGGAGAACAAAAACTAATTTTAAAAAAGATCAAGTTTTAAGGAAACAAAAAGGGATTTCGTTATCCTTTAAGTTATTATTTAAATTACCTAATGCTTTGACTAAAGAAGAGTGGTTATTACAGATGTGTTTAATCCTATTAATTTGAGAATAAATAGAGTTCTTAATGATTTTAAAATGAAGATTTGTCTAAAAGTTGCAAAATGAAATAGCCTTAAAATTAAATTCCTTTCTCTTGTCAAAAATTCCGACCAAAATATCTGAATTCCTAATTTCAATTTCTAGATCCAAAAAATTACATTTGTTCAATTCATTATCAGTTTTATTTAATTTGAGTTCTTTTGGATAGCAGCTGAAAATGGAGTTAACATTATTGTGCTTAAAGACTAAAAGGTCATCAATGAAACGAAAACCATACACAATTTCATTATTAATTAAATCCCTCTCAAATGAGTGGAGAAATAAATCGGCTAGTGCACTTGAAAAACAACAACCCATAGGAATACCAAGAACCTGCTTATAGTAGTTAATTCCATTAAAGAGATAATTTTCACAAATATTAACCCTGCAAATTTCTAACCATTTATTTTTACCAATTAAATCAGTATTAAGGTATATATCAAATAAATTAGAGAACACTTCAATTAATTTATTATGTGGGAGGCTAGTAAAAAGATTTTCAAAATCAAATGTATGAATGCTACAAATTTTTTTATTTTCTTTGATAAAGTCCAAAATTTTAGTGTTATTGTCAATAATGAAGCTCTCTTCCTCTTTAATTTTGTTAAGAATAATTTTTAGAAATTTGAAGAAGAATTTACCAAAATATTAATTATAACTACCAGTGCTACAAGTAACAAATCTAAATTTTAAGGGATTTTTGTGAAATTTTATAGTGGGAAACAGGTAAGGATAATTTAAATTACTGGTTTTAATTTTAGTTTTTTTAGCAAGTGCTAACATTCTTTTGTCAAGTTCTTTTTTTGCCAAATTTTATTAATTGATACGTATTATTTGAATTATATTCATTAAGCATTATTTCCTTGAAGTGAAGTTTACACATAATGCAAAAATTATTTCCTGCCTTATCGACTGTTGAAATAATAAATTTCACCTTTAAAATTTCAATTTCTTTTTTAAGATGCTCGTTGAAGAAAATGCCTCTATAAAAATGCTATTTAATGCAAAATATGTTATTGTTTTTTATTTTATTTTAATTAAAATTTAATTAATTAATTTTGCTAAATTTTAAGAATTATAACTATTATTATAACAGTAGTTGATCCAATCAATCCTTCATTCCAATTTCTATTTATCCATTTTAAAGATGATAATGCAGGTTATATTAAATAGATAACGGTTATAATACTATCCAAACCCATGCCAGGGGTGAAGAGTTTACGCGCAAAGCAGCGCGACTAAGCAGGAAGGATTTGCATTGTACAAAGAAAATGTTACAACATCGCGGCGAGCTTAAGTATTATTTTCGAAGAGGGAGTTCCCCGAAAAATCTTGTATCTTGGTAAGTTAAAGTAAAAATGCGGTCCTCTAAGACTAAAATGTAGTAATTCGTTTATTTTTATAAATTAGGTGGCGTTAAAAAGGATTAATTTAAGAAGATTAAAAAGTTAAATCAATACATACTGGGTGTTTTGATTTAAACTGATACAACTCAAAGACATCTGTATCTCGATCTGTCAGCTCAAATGCCACAACATTTTGTAGAGGGACTAATGACAGCATAGGGAAAATGATTCTGGAATAAAAAAAATAGTTCCGAAAGTCGCCGATAGGGGAAAATGTGGCGCTGTTGTAGTCCAAGCCAGTGAGAAGTAGACAAATGATTAACAAAGAAGAAATTTCAATGCAAATCCGCTTTAATGCAGCAAATGAACTGCCCCGAAGGGTTACAGAGATGAAATTGCAGTGCACCATAGTTCTTTATTCAATAAAATTACTCCCTCGGAGAGGGCATGTGTTGACCCTTCAATGTGACCACTCTTGTCGTGGACCACACATTACATCCTGTAAACAACATTCTCCATGCCCAATCTCCCCGGATCTAAATCCATGCGACTTTTCCTGTGAGCTTATTTCAAGTCTAAGAAGGTCTATCTTGGTGGGATCCAAACGTTGACGATCTTAAAGGACAACATATTACGAACTGTACTGAGCATTCCTTGTGACATGGTGACAAGGAATGCTACTTTCGGCCGACGAGAATATTGTGTGCAGGATGCAATGTGTTGTCCACGAGAAGGGTGGTCTGGTGCTATGGTGCATTGTAATTTCATCTCTGAAACCCTTTCAGTTAGTTCATTTGCTGCATTAAAGCGGTTTTGCACTGATATTTCTTCTTTGTTACTCATTTACTGTAGACTACAACAGCGTCCCATTTCTCTTATCAGTGACTTTCAGAACTAACTTTTTATTTCAAAATCTTTTACCCCATGTCGTTTTTAGTCTCCCTACCAAATCTGGTGGCATTTGAGCTGATAGATCGAGATATAAGCGGCTTTGAGTGATGTCGGTTTATAAAAAAACACCCTGTATATATAATTTTTTTCTTCTATTTTGCATAGTAGTTAAGTCGCAATACGTTTTTTTATGTCTTAAATTATTAAAGAAACGCATTTTTTTCATATCAGACTTTTATTTTTTCTTTGCATATTCAGATTATTCTGTACGACTTTGAAAATTTAAAATTCGAGCTATGGAATTCCTGTTGCAGCCTTTAGTTGTAAAAAGAAAAGCTTATATTTTCATATAAACAATTAAGTTCCACTGTTATGTTGTGCAATGTTCCAGTGTTAGGAAGTGCTATTATATTAGACATTCCAGATTTTTGTGATTCCTGAATTGTCAATATTTTGTATTTTATGTGAATATTATACATCGTTATCTAAATTAAATAGAAAGTGCTTGGACCTCTGTACTGAAAAAATTAATTAACGAATCGCAACCAAATTTGGCACACTTACATTCTTGAGTATGCTACTTAGATTTCTGATGTAATAAAAAAATTCCACATCGTGACCGTTAGGACGGAAAACAAATCTGTACTGCAGGTAATTTGTATAATACAGCATACATCACCTAAGAAATATTTGCCTATAAAAGGAGCCTTCAAGCGGTTTCTCATGAAATGCAGATTCCAGTTATCTTGAGAATCAGTTTGCCATTAGACGAATCGCAACCAAATTTGGCACAATTGAATTTCTGAGTATGCAATTTGGATTCTGAAATAATAAAAATTCCACATCGCAACCGTTAGGAGGGAGAACGACTCTGTACTGCAGATAATTTGTATAATACAGCATATAACACCTAAGAAATATTTGCCTATAAAAGGAACCTTCAAGCGGTTTCTCATGAAATGCAGATTCCAATTATCTTGAAAATCAGTTTGCCATTAGACGAATCGCAACCAAATTTGGCATAATTGACTTTCTAAATATGCGATTTGGATTTCTGAAATAATAGAAATTCCACATTGCGACCCTTAAGAGGGAAAACGACTCTGTACTGCGGGTAATTTGTATAATACAGCATATAGCACTTAAGAAATATTTGCCTATAAAATGAGCAGTGAAGCGGTTTCTCATGAAATGCAGATTCCATTTATCTTGAGAATCAGTTTAATGAAACAGTAATGCTTCTGCTGCGCTTCAAAGTATTCTAGGCAGATAAAAAGTTTACTTAGAGGTACTTTGGTCATTACGAATCTTCGGCAAATGATCCTGCTTTCCGGGAAATGTGTCGTTGAACAGCTAATATGGGGAAAAGAATAGAAATAACCACCGCTTACAGAACAGTTATAAACCAATCTCTAATCCACGAGAGCAGGCATGAGATGTTATCACACATGTGGGTAATTCTTTTCCCATCAACATTTCTGAATTGCACGATTTAAAACGAAATAAGGGGAAATTCTTCAAAAGACCGGAGCCTTTAAATTTAAATTTTCTTTCGTTACTTCCTAGTTACAAGCAGATAGTACATGCAATTAGATAATAAATTAGTTAGTGAGCGAAAATAGTTGTCATATAGTAAAAGGTAACTGTCGGCATTCAAGAGTAATTGGCTTCCAATTTTCCTAAATTTCTAAAATTTGACTTTTCGATAGCTTTAGCTTTGCTTTGATAGACAATATGTTATAAAGATCAAGAAGTTGGAAAACGAGATGCTAAAAATCAACATTCATTTCATATTATATTTCAGTATTAAGGCAAACCATGCAAAAGGCAGATGTAAAGTAATTTTTTCTTTAATGGCTTGCTGACAGTTAAAATTTAATTATTTATATATGATAGTGATGCAAACAGCTTATAAATGAATAAATATTATCTTTTTTATTAATAACTTGTTGTCTTTGACGACAGTCTGCTTCGCCGGGATTAGTCAGTGCGAAAAATTTCAATAACATTTTTTATGCAGAGCTTGGTCTTAATGGTTAACCCGAGAAGCGTTTTTAAATTTCAAATTTTGATAGGCATTTAACTCGTAATAATTTTGATAGGTATTTAACTCGTACTATTTTAGAAACCCTACACCTGTTCTGTTCTTTCTGCTATACACCTGCTCAATTCTCTCTATGTATGTCACCTCAAAAAAATTTGAGATTTTATCTGAAATGAGAAACGATTAAACTTCCACTTGCCAAGTAATTTGTTCGCTGTATCGAAACATACTCATAAAATATATATGTATAATAAGTGAAATTATTCAGCATCGGAGATTTTTGTGTAATAAAGAATGTGTTTCACTATTTTTGTACTATCCTTGTGGAAAGTATTTATAGATGGCGCTCCTGCGGCACCGGGTGACGTCAGTGGTGATATTGTATATATTTGGATGTTTCCCAGCGCGCTTTCTGAAATTGGCATGTGTGCCGAGTGAATACGTGAATGTTGGTTTTAGTTTGTTGTAAATAAAAGGCATGTTTGTTGTATTGGAGGCTCCAGCGTCTCCTTTGAGATAGTATCTGTCCTCACCTTCCGCGTCAATCCTTGAGAAATTTTGTTTACTGATTCAATAAAAAGTTATTGCAGTACAATAAGAAAGAAAAACTTTAAGCCTAAAGAGCTATAATATATCTATATTTATTCATCCAATTATATGACAGAAAATAGCAGCAGTGTTTAGGCATTAACTTTATTAACTGTAAACAAATCATTACCAAATGTAAACAAATACCATGTTATAAATGTAAACAAAGCGAAAAATAAAACAATTTATATGAAAAGGTGTTTTGAAAACATCTATACATAAAACATTTACTATTCTTCTTCTTTTACATGGCACATAGGTTTGTTTCTTATTTCATAAAACTAGAGCTTTCACACTTGTGCTTTGCACAATATGAAATTAAATCTTGCAAATAATGTATTTTTCAAATCAAAACGCTGCAGTAAAGTAGCTGGCGTGTTCTTCCTTCAACTTTCTCGTATACTTGCAAATATAGAGCGTCTTGGGGGTCTATTCTGGTACCCCCGGTTGGGTTGGGAGACGTCACTTTTTCCGTTGTTAACGGCCGGGAAAAGTGACGTCCCCCAACCCAACCGGGGGTACCAGAATAGACCCCTTGGTCTTAGCCTCGTTAGCTTAGTGAGGCCAAACGAGTAAGGTTCGCTGGGTGCATCTTCAGAAATCAAAAACTTTTCAAAACATATTGCTATCAGCTAAATTCGTATAACTCTGTTTTCCAAGCCGAGATGGTGGCAGTTAACGTTGCCGCAGGTTGGAAATCGGAAAAAGGAGCTTGAGTAGAAATTTTTACTGCCAGTCTCTTGTCAATCGAGTCGTCGCTGAAAAGTTTTAACATCAGATCCAATTTCGTGGTAAACATTAAAAAGTCCATTTATAATGCGAGAGGGTAAGTTTGTTTATCCTGGATCAAGGCCCATGCTGGCATCCCAGGCAATGAACTTGCTGATCAATTTGCAAAAACTCCTACATTTGCTGGGAGAAAAAATTAATGTCGCTGCACCCTACTCGTTACAAAATATAAAATTAAAGAATTTATTTATTTATTCAAAGAAAGCACACTACAGAGATGAATCCATTTACAGAATGCATGATTAAAAACACACAAAGAACACAAGCCACAAAGTGAATTAAAACACAAAGAAAAAAAGTAACTGCAATGAATACAAAAGTTCAAAGCTCAAAACCACGTTAATTATAAAAATTTTAACACATAAATGTTTTAAAGAGGAAACACGCAATTACAAAAGCACTAAAAGCACACTGAGGTTCCAAACGTCCATGTTGCATATCGTCACATTAAAATTATAAAAAATAATCGCACATTTTTTTAAAAATTTAGAACATTAAATCAAAAAACCATTAAAAAAGCAAGGGTCAAAAAGTCAAACACACACAAGCACAAGCTCAACACAAAAATAAGAATACGCATGAAAATCTTCATATGTATAAGTCAAGCGTAAAAAAAGAAATCAGATTATGTATTTAAAAGTTGAAAACAATTCGATTTAAAAACAGTCGGAGACATATGATAAATGCCCAGTTCATCAAAGAACCTCTAAAAAGTCTTATAAAATTTATATACCGAGAACCTGTTAATATAATTAAATTTCGAATATAATTTGGAAAAGAACTTTGTTTCCTTAAAGATCTGGCTGGCAAAGAGAAAGTTATAAAGCTCAGTATATCAGTACATTCGATCGAAGCATTAGTAACTTCGTAGAAGAAAAGAACACAAATTTATATTAAGAAACCGGTAAAACTATTGGATGGATTCTGAAATAGGAACCCGAGTAAAGGGTTTCATTGGGTCTGTTAACCTTAACATAATTGTCACTAACAAATATGTGATATATTTTTTAACAGGTCATAGACAGGCCCTTTGTTTCATATTTATATCGTTTCAAATTAGCCAGTATACCAAATTGCAAATGTGGTTTATAAAGTGTTGCAGACTACTATATTTTTGACTGTACTTTCACTAAAAAATTTCATTTAAATAGACCTGCTGACGCAAACAAATCCGCATGGTTTAAAATTTTCGTTCATAATAAATTTGAACTTGTGAAACCGAAAGAAATCTTTAAGATTTCCAGTTGCATTTGCAGTGAGCTTTCTGACCGATGGAACGTTGTTAAAAAATATATCAATGTTTTTTAACATTTCTGTGGGTTTTTTTATTTCCTCTTGGAATATACAAATTTAAATGTGTTCTATTGAATTGTCATACATGTTGTAATGTGTTTAATATCCTAAGGTTTTGTATATATTTTATTTGTCTTTTGTTTCCTGTTTTACTATTTTTGTCTTTTGTTTCCTGTTTTACTATTTTTGTCTTTTGTTTCCTGTTTTACTATTTTTGTCTTTTGTTTCCTGTTTTACTATTTTTGTCTTTTGTTTCCTGTTTTACTATTTTTGTCTTTTGTTTCCTGTTT
>BGPR01030271.1:0-18766 GCA_013235015.1 Araneus ventricosus
TAGGAGGAACGTACACGCTGTCTTTCATATACCTCCACAGATAAAAATAGCAAAGGGTACGAATGCTGTCATACAGATACTGCTGTACCTCATGGTGGAAGTGAGGTGGAGCACCTGTTTACATGAAGATAAAATCATCCCGATCTTATTGAATTTATGGGAACAAGAAGCGTTGGATCATGTCCGCTTTTACTGGGATTAACCGAATGCATGAAATAAACTTTGAACTTTCTTCTATCCAGTGATGTATCGTATGTGTCTATACCTACAGTTCATTAGAAATAAATATTTTAAATCTGTTCCTTCTTTTTGAATAACCCTGTATTGTGGGTTGCAATAAAGTCTTTCCATTGACGTCATTATATTCGTTAGACTAGCTCACCTAAGCGTTCTTACTGCTACTCAGCTAACTGCATTAAGCGTCTCTACTGCAACTCAACTTATTATCCTAACTTTACGACATCCATGTTCATCAAGGCATTAGCGTTTTTGTTTTATTTACTCTTCATACTGGAGGAATGTCATGCGTAATTCACAGAGTGTTCTTTGGATATTGTAGCGACCAATTCGCAAAGATATCGAGGATGGTTCCATTTTAAGTACAGGGTTATTCCAAGCAATTGCACCGATTACAAATGGCTATCACTTTTTTATAAACAACGACAGGAAGAAAAAAACTGAGCACAACAAAGAAGGAATCTTAAAGTTGTAGTCGCTCTTGTAACGTTAACCATAACTGGCTGTGACCGACGTCAAAGACAGCGTCCTCTGAAGCTTTGAACTTCAGTTGAGACGACCAAGAGATGGAGAACTATGCGTCCCATGAACAATTCTCTTCTTTATGTATTCTGAAATTTTTTTTGTGTAAACTGGCAGTGTGTAACGGAAACCTAAAATAAATAACTGTTACAATAATTTGGACTGTTTACTAAACCCATAAACGACCCCCACTACTCCTCGCATTCCGTCGCTTGGTCTCAACTGAAGTTGGAAGCTTCAGAGGGCCCTGTCTCTGACGTCAGTCAGAGTCAGTTATGGTTAACGTTACAAGAGCGACTACAAAGTTTTGTTTGGGTCCGTAATAACTGTCCTATATGATTTCCCTTGGTCACACGGGCAAAATCCATGGAGTTCTATTCCATTTCAGAACAGACCCTGTGAATCATGTCCGCAGCCTTTGATGTTTTCACGTACCTCCTACTATCATATCCAACTCCATCCCCTTCAACCATCCGTCTATGGAAAGAAGTTTTTATCAATAATGTTGAGGCTAGCTTAAGTTAGCTTAAAAGTGAAAAGATTCGAATTGATAACATTTGCAGAACTTAATTTTGTTTTTACATTTTATTCCACTTTTACAATAGTATTAGTTCAACGCCAAAGTGAATGAAATCAGCATTGTAATTATTTCGTTTTAACATATAAGGACAGCTGAAAAAATTACACTTCGTTATAATCAACTCTTCAAGTTCTATAGTTATTAAATAGCAAGTATTCACTTGGAGAAAAAATTCTTTAACTTTATTAATCCCTTACATTTTCTTGTTTCCGCCATTAACAAATTTGATTTCGCGTACCCAAAAATGGTCCTTCGCTTACCCCCAGGGGTACGCATACCACAGGTTGGGAACCTTTGCTATATACGATTATCTAAAACTTATGATTTTACTTTTTGGAATATGTCGTAGATTCTGTCTTACCGCCTTCTTTTCCTGGGACAGTGAACGAACTGTTGGTACGCATAGAGAATGCTTCACGTGAGAACGAAATGGATTGCCGAATTGCTATTCCCCTTGTTAACAAGGGAAGTCACATAGAGCAATTATTACATATCCAAACGAAACTTTAGGTTTCCTTCTGTATTGTGATGAAATTTTTCTTCCTATCTTTGATTATTAGAAAGTTATACCCATATGTAATTGGTGCAATTGTTTGAATAACCCTGTAGTATACCAATTCACCTTCAAATATTCCAATTCGAATCTAAGCGGAACCTAAATCAGAAGCGCACATGGCCAACTTCTTTGTGGCGCGCTTCAAATCCCAAAAACCCTTCCCTCCATCACCACACCTGTATATTAACCACATTCCTAACTACAGCTGGAAAACTTAAATCTTTTAAGCAGTTTTGTACAACAGCCGGGGCCCAGAACGCCCGCATTTACTTTATCTTCATTCTACTAAAATGAACACGCTGTGGGGTGACTTGCGCCACTGTGGCGGGCAGGCCGGGCACATCCGAAATATATTATTGCGGTAGAACACGCTGTTTCGGGTAATTATGGGAAAGATAGGCGAATGCGCCCGGGCCGATTAGCCCACTGTAGATTAACTATATGCAGATAAGTTGTAATTACTTAGAGGGTTAATTAGTTTATTCGAATTAGGATTGCGGCTCACAATCACTGCCGATATATATTGCGCCTCCACGAGATATTGCATTACGGATGCATTGTGCGGCCGAATCGCTTCTGTTTTCGAAGATTGGAATGGATGTCCCCGAGAGTGTTCTTGTGGATTTCCGCTTGTCGATGGGGTAGAACGAAGAAAGTGGATGGCACGGGTCTTAACAGAACGTTTAAAAGAGAATAGCTGATGGATTTCCATTGATGGTTTGCTTACAACTGAAATCATTAAGCTTAATGACACAAAGGACCACCGAGTTTTGTAAAACAGTTTGACAAAACATATTAACTAATTTTTGCCGGAGGATTTCCGCTAATGATACTTTGTAACCTTGTATATTTTAATATTTTATATGCTTTATTACCTACCGAGATGTTCTGAACGTACAAAGAGAATGACATAGATCTCAACAGAACGTTTAAAAGAGAATAGCTGATGGATTTCCATCGATGGTTTACTTACAAATGAAATCATTAAGCTTAATGGCACAAAGGACCACGGAGTTTTGTAAAACAGTTTGACAAAACATATTAACTAATTTTTGCCGGAGGATTTCCGCTAATGATACTTTGTAACCTTGTATATTTTAATATCTTATATGCTTTATTACCTACCGAGATGTTCTGAACGTACAAAGAGAATGACATAGATCTCAACAGAATGTTTAAAAGAGAATAGCTGATGGATTTCCATCGATGGTTTACTTACAAAGGATATCATTAAGCATAATGGCATAAAGGACCACCGAATTTTGTGAAACAGTTTGACAAAACATTAAGTAATTTATGCCGGAGGCTTTCCACTAATGAAACTTTATAACCTTATATATATTAAAATTTTATATGCTTTATTACTTTGTTATCTACTGAGATGTTCTGATCGTAGAAAGAGAATGGAATTGATCTCAACAGAACGCTTAAAAGAGAATAGTGGATAGTTTTCCATTGATGGTTTAAATGTAGGTGGAATTATTAAACAGGATGTCATAAAGGACATGTTATTTGGCGGCAAACATACAATAAGGGAACAACAAACTTCTTAGAATGCAACAATCAATTTTGTAAAAATCCTTAGAACCTTTTCTGACATGCTTTGTGTAAGCAAATACATCCCAAGATGTGTATTGTGGAGTTGCTTACCAATTGCATAACTGCTTCAATTTAACAGAAAATGAATTGTCAGTATGTAGCTAATAAATGTCACATTTCATGTGAATGAACTATATTTTCTTAGTTAAAATTATTTAAGTAGCGGCCAAACAAGTTTCTGTACTAGCAATTGTTTTGAATATTAATGGAATTACCTCGACTTTTTTAATATACAGGGTGGGCACAAATTAGTAGAAATGTCATAACTAAATAATTTGTGAAATATTAGTTGCAGCTTTTAGTTCAATGGCATTTTTGTAGTAATCTATACTAACTTTGTGGATAAAGAGTTCTAGATGTTTCAAATCCAATCTGTGCGAAATGCAGTTCGCGGTTATTCACCATTCAAAAGAACGATGAATAACCACGTTTCTATCTGTAGCGATGGAAACATGTAACAGCGTTCAAAATGCGAACTGCTGTCCGTGATTTCATGAAACTCATTCCTCTGAGCAAATGTAGTGACATTTCAGTAGAGAATACAAGAAAAAATTCCCCCAAAAAAGAGACATTACTTGCTTTACACTTGGCTTGATCGACGAGAACTTGCTCGCAAACCTAATGCAAGAACTGATTTACACATGGAACGGTTTCAAGTAACAAATCGTAACCATATTAAGGCAACCATGGACCTTCAAAATCATTTATTTAAATTTTGAACTAATAGTTTTGAAATTTTTCAGACATTAATAAAAGCACTACAACAA
The DNA here is from genome assembly GCA_013235015.1 of Araneus ventricosus. NCBI lineage: Eukaryota > Metazoa > Arthropoda > Arachnida > Araneae > Araneidae > Araneus > Araneus ventricosus. Next base: position 4,262 of record BGPR01030271.1, read on the forward strand.
CAAATAACACACAAAATATCACTGCAATATATATATATTCGATTTATGGGTATAAATGAAGTTTGTAATAACAATTAATGGCCTTTCCTATATATGTCCCAGGCGCTCCAAAATTACTCAAAATCAATGTGATTTTTTTATTAGATACTCTAACCCTTTTCAAACAAAAATTGGAATTAAATTTTATGTTTCAGAAGGGAATTTCAAAATGATCTCTTATAATTAATCGAAACTATTGATTTTGGAAAAGAAAAAAATGCCCAATATTCGATATGGAAAAAATATTTTCAGTTTAATAACAAAATAACTTCTATATGAATTCCGAAAAGTCTTCTCCGTGTATGTTTTTATACTTGGATAAAATGTTATGAAATTTGAACAAAAATTGAAGCGCCTGGAACATTTATCACAAAGGCCATTAATTATTATTAAATATTAAATTTATACCCATAACTCAGAAAAAAATATATTACAGTGAAATTTTGTGTGTTATCTTATATAGTGCTCCTATTAATGCTTTCAAAATTTCAAATTGATTATTTGTAAACTTTAAAAAGGATTTTGAAGGTCCCTGTTCGCCTTACGCATTAGTTGAGAAGGTACATTGTGCGTTTCACTAACTTATAATCAAAAGTAACCCTCATGTTTGGCAGTATGACTATAAATAATAAACCCATTCATCTTGCACTATAAGTTTGTGCTTATCCTGTATAACAGAGGTTCCCAAACTGTGGTACGTGTACCCCTAAGGGCGGCTGAGAAACCGGGGTACGCGAAAGTAATGTTGGTGAGGGCAGAGAACGCAAAAAGTAAGGGATTAAATTGAAAAAAAAAAGATGTAGAAGTTTGTTTCTCCAAGTTCTCAACGTCAAAGCAATAAAATATTTAAAACTTTTCAAGAACACAGAACTTGTGCTAAGATCATTCTCGTCTTAATTTATTATATGTGAATTATGCGTATATTATATGTGAGCTTGACACAGCTCCGGACATGTGAAGATATTTGTCTTCCATTTGGATCTAATTTTATAAAGCTCAACTCTATAAAACCAGCTGAAGGATCGCATTGAAGTTGTCTTCCGCTTGAATAGTTCATCATCACGATGACTTGAATCATGATTTGATGGTAAGTTATGTCAAATTGTTTTCATTTGATTGGTGTTGAACTAATGGTATTGTAAGAAACGGAATAAAATGCAAAATCAAAAATATATCCTACAAATGTTAATTCTCCATAGATGGAGCGAGAAATGCTAGCCTCTAGTTCTAATTTCCTTTGTTCTTATATGTCTCGAAAAGCGTCATTCTTACTTACTTTGGCCTCGGCAGAGGGTAACGCTGTTTACTTTTCTATTCTCTGTATTGGATTTGTTATTGAAAACTTTATTAAGTTTTTCTTTTTCTAAAAAGGTTCTTTCCTTTATTGCAGTTATTGGATAAGTTCAGGCCAGAAAGGGAATAATTTTTGATTTTGTAGTCATCCCCCGACAGAAAATTTATCCATATTAGAACTCCGATGGCGAGTGGCCTTTGAAAACGTTTGCCATTCGAGTTATCTTCCATTTCTTCTATTCTAATGATTTTCTTTTAATATATTTTAATTTTTATTATAACATGATTTTTGTTGTTTGATTATATAGTAATTCGTTGGTTAATTATAGAAAATATTATTGATGCAATTACTGGATTCTGCTGCGTTGGCGCGCAAAAGGTTTATCGTTATCGCTATTGTTTTTCTTCTTCTATTTCTTCTGTATTTTTTTGTATTAAAATATCTCTCTTTTGTATTTTAATGGAAGATACAGCATTTTTGAGCCATTCTGTCTAATACAAAGTTTAATTTTTAACTTTTATTATTTTTTGATATCTTTTGTTAAATTATTTCACGTGTTCTTGCTACAAATGTTATAATACACAGAACTTGTGTGAAGATCATTCTCGTCTTAATTTATTATATGTGAATTATGCTTATATTATATGTGAGTTTGACACAGCTCCTCCAGACACGAGATGATATTTATCTTCATTTGAACCTAATTTTATAAAGCTCAACTCCATAAAACAAGCTGAAGGATCGCATTGAACTTGTCTTCCGCTTGAATAGTTCATCATGACGATTAGTTTAATCATGAAAGTTTTGTCAAACTGTTTTCATTTGGTTGGTGTTGAACTAATGGTATTGTAAGAACCGGAATAAAATCCAAAATCCAAAATATATCCTACAAATGTTATAAAGTTAATTCGAGTCATCTGATTTAAACTAGCCTAAGCCCTTAACTTTATCAATAAGAAACTTTTATGTTCTGGGGATGGTTGGGGAAGGTTATGATAGGACGGGATACTCAAAGATAAAAAAGTCTAATCAAGGATACGGGAGAAAAAAGAAAAGGTTTGGAAACGCTTATAACCGGCAAGCTTCCTTTATTTTGCCTCTTTTCTTTGAAAATCAAAGGCAGAAATAAATAAAATAAAGATAAACGCCAAGCAAATAAAGCCCAGCATGATTAGCAACTTTGAGTTGTTAATTGCGTTTGCGACTGGTCTAGTAGTTTCATAAAGTTTTTCAATCAGCAATGTAAGAAAGTTCGAAGAATGAAAGACTCAGTTATGATTAATGAAAATAACTTATTGTTATTTGATTGTTCCAAGAACTTCGTTTCTACCCTCATTTAATAAGACAATATGAAAAAAGAATGTTTTTTTTTTCATTCAATCTTTTTTCTATCGGTTTCTTTTTCGCTAAATTTGGTTATTGACTAGATATAAAAAGTAAATAAATCATGTTTGGCAGAAAAGAATATTTTTAGAATTCCCTCCAACTTTTCCATTTAATGAGATAATTAATGATTCTGATAATCAAAAATCAGCTAAAAACTCGTCTTTCAATGAAGCAATCGATTTCAACCGAAAATAAAAATTTGATATGAAATAATCATCAAATGAGTTGAATTTGCTTTCGAAGATATTTTCCCTTGCCTTTCATGTCAAGTAAATTAATTGTTGTAATTACAAATAATTTATTTTAAATTAAATAATTCATTCTTGAGAAAAAATTAATCTGTTCTGCTTTAAAGAAAATCTCTTTTCTTAATATTTGCTGAATGTTTTGATACTTTGCCCTGAAAGATTAAAGAAAACAAGTCACTAATTTTTACAATCCTATGGCAGTGCAAATCATCTTTTATTCTGGGTCTTCAAAGAGTAAAAAAATGAAATAATTTTTCTTTCAAATTGCAATTTGTTCCTCAAAAATGCGTGTTGTATTTAATGCTTAAAACGGCTTTGTAGTTAATTTTTAAGACTTGCTTTGGCTTGTGTTGAAGGAAGGCTTCGTTCTTGATATATAATTTGTTTTGGAGTCCAACAAAGTCACATGGCAAACACAACTGCATATGTGATTTCGTTGCACATTATTTTATGATGTGATGTAAGATCCTTTATTCTTCTGTAAATGCGCAAAGGGTTCCAATATTAAAATGGAGCGAAGCATAGGACGTGTAACAAGTATTGTCTCCATTCGTGTAAGCTTTCCGACTTTCAAATGTTAAGTGACGTTGACGATTCCTTTTAGCGGTAGTAAATGAGTTCTCTTTTGACTTTGAACAGATTTAGTCTACCTGTCATTACTTGACACTAAATTCCTTATTTTTCTTAACTCCACTTTCCTTAATTTTAGGATTCTAAAAACTGCGCTCACTAGGCAAAATTAGGGAATTTCTTATCAAAATTCTAATCTAGGAATCTCTTATCAAAATCAGGTAGATAGAAACATAAAACTCTTCCAAAAAGACTGTGAGTTTTATTATAAGCACTTTTGAAATAGACAAAAACCAGATCAATTTAGCGAATCTGGCAATTTCTTGCGTTTATAATTTTCCTTTTTTGCAAAATTAGTACACAAAAAATAAAAACAATGAATCTCCAAAAAATCAGTTGTGGTTGTATCTCAAAGAAATTAATTATTTTAATAATAAATGAATGAAATAAATGACGATAAAATTTTAAAGTGCATAAACATTATTCTTTGATGCACACTTAAATGTTTAAAACAATTATCTAAGACAATTTTACCCATGCAATTTCAAGAAATTATCCTCTTTTGAACTAATCGCAAAAATCAGAAAAGGTCGTTTCGGCATTTTGGATGTTTAAAAATAAGTTTTTCATCTAAAACGCTACAGAACTTCTCAATTAGCATCGCATCTTTCTAAAAAGCTAATTATCTAAACCGTAGTCTCTATAATCTAGAAGCATTTTCGACTATATTGGTGATTAACGTTAGAACTTACATATTCAAATAATTCACTCAAAACATATTGTAGTTGATTTAATGTCTTTGAAACAACAGAATAATTAAAACTAATTTAATATTTTATCTTAATTGGCATCAGTAAATCGCATTTTATATTTCAAATATTTATGGAAACGCAATTTAGTCAGATGCAATTCTAATATCTTTAAGAGTCTAGAAATTCTTACTTTTATATCATTGCAAATCATTCTCCTCAGCAAAATACGTAAGAAGCAAAAATCGGTAAGAAAAGGGGAAAACATATTAAACTAAATTACCGTTAGGAGAAACTCCATTTGTTTCGGTTCATTATTTCGTCTAGACATCGTTAAAAAATGATGATATCTCTTGCGTGTCAAACATTGGGTTTTTCCCACGCCACAAAAATATGACAATCAAAATTTTCAAAATACATCACCCATAAAGTGCAATTATTTCGAATATGCATATCTTCAGAGCAGACATAAATTTTCCATAACTATAGATTATAAAAAAGTATTTCCTTGAAGCTGTGAGAAGTTTGCTTGTTTATTTAAGGTTTTATAATATTTTATTTTCGTGAAATGAGGCTTTTGGAAAATAAATTATCGTTAAAACTTTTCTATCCTGTTAAAATAGTTGACGTAAATATGCTTCATTCGAAGAAACTAGGAAAAACTGCAACCATAATTTTAAGAGAAAAAATGATAAAATCTTTCACTGTTAGATAATCGGTTAAGTCAGGATTTTTTTAACAATTACCATTCGCTTTCCTCTTCGATATGGGGGGAAACTACGACTTCGCTGAAAAAAAAATTATAGCGACCCCAAAGCCAAAAATGAAGCATTAGTTAATAATAAATTAAAGAAGTTTCAATTTAGAAAACTTATTCGATAGATTTGGATGAATTTTTTAAAGTTATTTTTATCTTCTTGATAATTTTTTATTAATCTTTTCTGATTTTTATTTTTACTCTCAGAATCCTATACACGCTTTTCCACAAGAGATGGCGCTGATACTTGTGATGTGATGTAATGTTTTTCACTGAAATTGTTTTTTGCCAGTAGGATATAATGATGGATTTTGGGGAAGAAGGCGCTCTGAAAGTTTCGTCTACTCCACTTGATGCTGGATCCACAGTTTAAAAATCCCTAGGTTAAGATATTAAAAATGTTGTGCAATCTTTCGATGCAAGTAGCTATCTCATAAAATGATGCTGAGAAAAAAAGAGAAATTTTCATTTCTACTGGCATTTCTATTTAATTTCTACTAACATTTACTAGGTTGTGATGCATTCTTTTTCACCAAAATTGTTGATATTTTGCCAACAGGAGATAATGATGGATTTTTGGGAAGAACAGAAAAAGTTCCACATATTCTTGATATTATGTTTAAAAGAGAAAACATAATAAAATATCACATACTTGCATAAAACATTACGATATATTATTATTTGAAGCAGATTCTACATTTTCTCAAAGATTTTTCTTTGAGATAAGTTCTTTTTATATGACTTTCTGTATTCTTTACTTCATTATTTTTTTAATTTTATTTTTAAAACTAAGAAATTTAAAAAGAAGTAAAATGGGTTTAAATTATTCAAAATTTAATGTAAAAATTTCATGATTATTTGTGATGCGTCAATCAGTCTCTGGATAATCTAGACACGATTCTTCATAAAAGGGGAAAAATATGAAAAGTTTAGGATTTTACGGGAAAGCACATACTTTTATATTCTTTTTTGGGGAAAAAACACGTTATTTTTCAGTAGAAATGAATTTCAAAATGTTTAACTTTTCAATTTATTGTTATGAAATCGAATTGAAACCACGATTGTCAAATTTTTAAAAAGAGAAAATATTTAAAATAATACTGACTTCAAATTCTAAATTTTTCTTTTTAAATTCCACCATCTTAACTCTCGAAAGCAAATTGCAACGGTTCCATAAAGAACCCATCGAAGAAAAAGGCAAAAATAAGAAAACGGCGCGTATGAAAAATGATCGAAACTAAATAATGTCGCCAAACTCTCGTCAAAAAATGTCTTTTGGCTCACACGAAAGCTGTTACACGTTATTTTTAAGTCATTCCTAAAGATAAACAAGCTAAAGAAATGAATGATAAAAATCGATCATAATTAGGAAAAATGCAGGAAAAAAGAAAGGAACGCTTCTACGCCTCGGCGACAAAAAACAATTAAAACGCGCCGACAATGGCGCAATTTTATCAGCTTCGTTACCGAAATATCTTACTCGTTATATTACGGTGAAAGAACTTTATGGAATCTCTTTTAATGATGGTTCATTAATTTTGATTTAGGACTTTTTACGCGTCCGAAAATCCACCAGCCGTGTATCTCTTTTATTTTTAACTCTTTTCCGAGCATTCGTGTTGGAATTTTAAACGTTTCTATTTTATTTTTAAACGTGTCTTTTTTTGCAGTTCGTTTTAGTATGCAGCTCTCTTTATTATTTATTAGGAATAGAAAAATATTCTAATATTTTTTTTCATTATCGTCTGCGTATTCAAAACAAAGCAATTATATGCTACATTTATCTTACACATTTTAGTTTTAAGTTTAATTAAATGAACAGTGTTATTTTTTAAAATCCGGTGTAAATTTTTTAGTGTTATTAATATTTAAAAATGATTCGTATAATTTAATTCAAATTGAACCGTGGCACTGAAATTAAATATGTTTTTGAACTACAAACTGAGAATAAGAAAGACAATTTCTCGCAATAATTTATTATCATCATCTTTTTCACTCGTCTTTTGTTCTGACACATCATACTTTTCAAGTAAAAATAAAAGGAAGCTTTCAGATAGATTCTACGCATGCGCATTATGAAATGATTTCAATTTTATATTATCATTATTATTTTTGATCAATGATCTCAATCTCCTATCATCATTATTATGTTATTATCATTCGTTCTGAGTTCAGGCCTGAAATTTGATACACAAAATATTTTATCAGAATATTTTTATTAAATTTAATTACACTGACAGTTTAACTTTATGCAAGTTTTTAATTAATAGTCCGAAGATTTTGATGTTTTCAATATGTCTTTTCATGTTTATAAGGTTAAATGTCAACAACTTTTAAGCTCATCAGTGATTAATGATGTTCTTTTATTTGACGATTGAATCATTTCTTCGATGAGGAAATATTTTCATGTGCTTGTTTATTTTTGTTTACTTTCTTTTATTTGTGTTTATTTTGTATCAAACGCGGCACTGTAATTGAATTTTCTGCAGTGCCTATTCTCAAATAAATTATTATTTTTATTCTATTATTATCATAATTTTGCGCTCATCTTTCGATTCCAATGTTTCAACACCATTATTATCACTTAATTATCCCCATTAAAAATATTTTTTTATTTTTCATAGATTTCAATCTCATTCCGAAGCCAATGCGGTTAAGTATAAAAAAAATGAGAAAATGTAAGTAATGTTTGAATGAGTAATGTTTTTTAATACATTAATTTTAAAAATTTATGGTTTATTAATTTGATAATCAAAATTATATAAAATCTTCTAATGAAGCAACTAGTAAATCCCTTATTAACTAAAAAGAATATTATTAATTCTATTAAAATTTGGGAAATCAGAAAATATAAAAAATGGACTTTACCGCATGGCTTTTGAGCTACTCATTTAGCTTTCAACATTTTTAGTATGAAATTAACATCATTCATTTTTCCCATCTTTTGAAATAGGCGTGTCATTACTTGAAAGAAATAAGCATATTCTAAGAAGTCAAAAAAGCAAGCATTCAAATACACTCTAGTCAAGCGTAATACGAAACGATTCCCTTCTCCTACTTTTAAATACCCACGAATGATATCACCACACGCAAAGGAAAAATCAAAAATTTCGACAATCAGTGTTGATATGTCAATAATTTTCGGTCGACTAAACAAAAATAAATACAGTCGACGCTCGTTATAACGACAACACATTATAAAGACCATTCTATTATAACGACCAGTAATAAAATCCCCAACTGTGTTTTCCAATGCACTCTATGTTATTTTACTTCCGGTATACCGACCGTCCAGTATCGTCTAATCACAATACAGCGTCCGAATTCAGAGGACAATCTTCCCGGTATTTTTCCAAAAAGGACATGTTTCTAACTCGAAATGACGTTGATTATTCTATTGCCAATCTTCGTAAATGTAGAGTCTTCAGTGTTACAGTTCAACTTTGATGGGGGGGAGATTACCACTGACCACAGCGCGGAAATTAAAATAGCCTAGAATAAGAAATGTTTCAAGTGCTATTGAGGCTTCAAAATGTTTTTTGAAAAGCAAGAAAATACAGAATATTATTTATCACGTTTAATTGAAATGGGAAATTGTATTTTGCAAAAATCACATATGCAGAAAAAACAAACAACAATTTCTGATTTTTTCTTTAGAAAATAAATGTTTTGTAAGTATATAACACCCTTTATTTTCTACTTTAAAATCTGTTTTAGAAACATATTTTTAATTCATGAAATTTTATTTTTAATACCAATGATAAAAAAATAATTTGAGTATTTAGTTGGAATCTCTTTAAAAATCGCCTGTTTTTACGGAACTGCTGAGCGTGCATGTGTACATTTTAAAATTATATTCACTATAGCGACCACTCGTTGTAAAGATCTTTTGCTGTGGGACGCAGAGGGTCGTTATAACGAGCGTTGACTGTATTAGTACAGCAAAGCACCGTTTATACGTTTCTCATTTATACGTCGTCCCATCGCAGTCCCGATTTATTCGTATCTTATTGGAATGATAACGTACTTCTTTTATACGACGCAAAGCTTTGGTTGTACGTTTCTTTCTCTCGTTCTAGAATGTGAAAATTTTCTCCTTTCTAGTATGTGAACTCTGATAAAGATATCATGACTTCGAAATTATTCACAATTAATGAATTCATTGACGAAAAAGTGTCTGGAGATAATTTAAACGAAGATGAAGAAATTATTCCACCTTTCTTTAAAGACGCAATGGTCTTCATTGGAAAACTTCGAACGTGTTTCTTTTGCCAAAAGTATAGCGAAAAAACATTAAACGAACTTAATTCGGACAAAATGATGTATTTAAAACTCACAGACAATTAGCAGGTCAGATGACGGTGAAAGATTTTCTTAATTAAATGCCTACCTGCATGCTTACAAATCGTATAACTTATGTTTAATTAGTACTCAAGATATGCAATAAAGGTATGATTTTTCTCACTTTTGTAGAGGGACGAGACTCATGTTTATGTGGAATGCCGCTGTTGAAGAATTAATTCAATTTCAGGAACCATTTTTATTAGATGGCTGAGTTCCACGACACAGTACATTAAAAGGTGCAAGACAGAGAACAACAACACAAGACAAGTACACACAGAAGAAAGAGAGAGGCATCATGGTAAAAACCCGGATGGCTCTAGTAGCGCCATCTACCATAAAAAGGAGAAGGCAGTGAATTGTAACTGCTACACTTCTATGATAAATGTTTAATTTTAAAACGTAATTATTGATTTCCATTCTATGTAGCATTATACCAGTACTATCTGAAAAAAAACTTTAGAATTAATACTTTTAAGCGAATTCGCATTAGTAGCATTAAATTTGTAACAAAAGTATTTTTAATAAAATTTCGAATGTGCGTCTTTTCATTTCTACTCCAGTCCCTTGAAATACGTATACACGGTGCTTTACTGTATAGTTATTGATGATTTCTTCTACGGCATCCTCATCGCACAACAAAACGAATGTGTTTAATATGACAGTGATACCTCGGTTTTCGTTGATGATCCGTGCGTGAACAACATCCTAATCGGCGACATCCTAAACTGACGATAACCGAGGCAACTATTCCATACGAATCGGTATTCCAATTAATCGCTCTAGACACTCCAAAATATATACCAAAACACATTTTATGGAAAATACTTATAATGTTTAATATGAAAACAATAAGAGATTGATATGAAATGAATATAAAAGATTAATGTAAAGAATAAATGAACATTTAACATGGCATTTACATTTTTATACCGTTCTGAAAACTTTTCTTGGCGTATGGAAATCGGCAAGAAAGGAAGAGAGAGAGGCAGATATTATTGTTTGGAGAGCATGGGCGTCCATGGCCGGGGACAAAGTGGGGCCGCGGCCCCCCAGCTCTAAGGGAAAGGAAAACATATAGTGTAATCATGTATTTTTCTTTCAAAAAAATGATGTAAATGTCGAAAAAGAATTAATGCCATGAAGGTTGAATATTTTTGTCCTCCGCAGAAAAGAGCGAAAAACCATGGTTTCGAGGTCAAAGTGATTGACTTGTTCGGCAGGAAGAAAAGAAATTTAAAGTTTGCTTTTTCAGATAAATATTATTGTCAAATCCATAAACTAACCTATGTATAATAATTTACCTTACAGTTTGCTTTTTATATCAAATACCAGTCTAAAATCTTATGAGATGTACATTGTATTCAAGTATAAGAACTTTGCTCCTGCATTTGTGTTGATAAATATTCACTGGTTTCAATAATGTAGTTAAAATAACCCGTTATTGTTTTTTTATAGAGTATGAGTACCGTGGCCTAGTATTTTAGTAACAGGACAAAGTTTTTAACAGGGTTGGAACTGGAACTTTTTTATGGCTACTTACAAGTCGCCATTCGTCTTCCAAAATATTAAAAAAACTCCATACCCCCAGGTTTAGCCCCCCCCCCTACAAAATATCATATGGGCGCCCTTGTTGGAGAGGAGATTCCCTTCTTGGTTTTTTGGCACTAGGACAATCTTCAGAGTCAGTGGACCCATGTCGCACAAGAAAGCTGTACAAAGAGGTCTGTTTCTCCGACGAAATCCGAGGCAAACTGACGAAAACCAAGATAAATTTTTCTCGGAAAAATATCGCCGGAAACCTGAACCGACGATAACTGAGGTATTACCGTATCCCCAAAAGGTCAACGGGTTGCGTGGAATTGAATGTTGACAATAATATTTTTTATTATAACAAATACTGTCCAATGTTTTGAATAATGAAATGCAACCAAGTTACATTTCTTTTAACGGGATGTCTGGTGAACTGGACATTTATCATATGTCTCCTACTGTTTTTGAATCTAATTGTTTCCAACTTTTAAATACATGACCTGTTTTCTTTATCTTTTCTTACGCTTGACTATATATATTAAGATTTTTATACGTTGATTTAGTGTTTGTGTGTGTTTGACTTTTTGACCCTTGCTTTTTTAATGGTTTTTTTTAAATTTGATGTTCTGAATTTTTTAAAAATAATTGTGTGATTTTTTTTATAATTTTGATGTAACGGTGTTCAACGTGGACTTTTGGAGGCTCAGTGTATTTTTAATGCTTTTGCAATTGCGTGTTTTCGTTTTAAAACATTTATGTGTTTACATTTTTATAATTAATGTGGTTTTGAGCTTTGAATTTCTCGTGTTCTCTGCAGTTACTTTTTTTCTTTGTGTTTTTATTCACTTTGTGGCTTGTGTTTTTTGTATGTTTTTGATCATGCACTCTGTAAATGGATGTAATGCATCTCTGTAGTGCGCTTTCTTTGAATAAATAAATAATAATAGATACTGACTGCGTAAGAGAACTGATTGCAATAATGAATGTATTCACAGATAAAAATTTCTTATGTTATACTCGGATTCAAAACAAGCTGGTGTTTTCTTGAAACCGCCAACCCTAGTTTCTTTTCTTTGTTTTTTCTCCAACTTGACGTTCCAGCAGCTAATATAAGCTATTCTGGAGAAAGATGTGTCTAAATCATACTTCATCTGCCCTCCGTTTTAGCGGAAGGATGACCAATCGCCTCTAAAAATCGTCCATCTTTTTCGATTGGCACTCTCTTGCTGGAAGAAATCCCCTCTCCCTATTGAAAACCTTACGGACGAGAAGGGTTTTTTAAAAGTTTACTTTTTAGGAAAAAAATTTTTTTTTGCAATGGGTCAAATAAAATAAGTCAGTGAAAGTAAAAAAATGAATAAGTCAGTAATAACTAAGTTTTTATCCAAAAAAATTGTAATTTTCAATAACATAGAAGATTTACATTTTAAGACAAAATTCTTTAAATTTCCAAAACATTATGATACAAATGATCGCTTACCATTGCTGAATGAAGAAGCCCTGAAACTTAATAAAATACCAAAATTATCATATATTAATAAAATAGCCTAATGTTATGGTCTCGGGACCGCAGGATTCCAGGCTCAAAACCCATTTTCACTTCAGATTCGTCGTATATGGGGGCCTGGTACACGTTATCATATATTAATAAAATGGCCTAATGTCTCGGGGCAGCAGGATTCCAGGCTCAAAACTCAGTTCCACTTCAGATTCGTCGTATATGGGGCCCTGGTACACGCTCAAACTGACGTCGTAGGTCAAACGTCCTCCTACTGGTGTGGTGCACAACACCCACTCCGCCCCGGCCTACCCAAACGGATGTAAGGCCTGGTAACAGGGCGGAGGGGAAGTACTGGTGTAGTACGGAAGTTTGGAGGGGGACGCCAGTTCAGGTGTCGTCCTCATCACCTCACCGGGGCTCAAAAATACGAGATCCATCCCAAAATAGCCCTCGTGTTGCTTCACAACGGGGTGTTAATATAACCACACTAAACACTCTTGTCTGTTCAGCTTTCACACGGCCAAGATGCTGTAATTTCTAATACAGAAGAACTCCAATTATCCGAAGCCCATTTATACGAATCTCCAATTACCTGAATCGATTTTGGGATGAAAAAAGTGATGCCAAAATTGGGAAAATAAGAGTGGGAGTCGGTCAGTGAGTGACACTGATGTGCCTTTTTCCAATCGAAAGAGATTATTTTTAGCAACTAAATCAGGATACATAAATATTATATTATTCATGTATGTTCTTCGCTCACTTATATTCACCATTTCAAAAAATAGGCATAGTTAAAATTTTTGTTTCATTAAAAACAGATGGTTCTCAGGCGATAATAAAAAATTAAATACCGAGTGTTCCCAGAGGTTCATATTAGTCGCAAAAATATTTGATAAAAGTTTGAAAACGTCTTCTAGCATATATGTATCTTAAATGAATCATTCCCACTACTTTTTGATCGCCAGTAGTGTTATTAAAAATCTTTAGCGCATCTGATTGAATGTGATTCGGTTTTGCATAGCATACTACATACTTTTAGGTACAGTTTACAACAGTGAATCCGTAAATTGTAGGTTGGTTCCCGATAGCGTAACTGTATCCAATTAGTAAATTTAAGAACGGAAAATATAAGTTTTAAAGAAAAGGTCTCGCAACGCGGGAAAATAAATGTATCCTCGACTATCGATTTTAATAAAGGAAAAAGGACCTCGACCCGAAATATTAAAAATCCAAGAAACAGCTCCGCAAAAGCGAGAAAGTGCTTAATCCTTTCAAGCTATTAAAAAAATTCGACACACACACGCTAAATAATTTGCTACATATTACTTAAACATGTTTTTTAATAAAGAAAAAAGGGCCAGCCGAAAGACACGTGTATACATCATTTAAGGAACTACTGATTGCACACGCAAAAGAATTATTTGCTCGTCCCCCTCGTTTAAACCTGTTCTGATTGGATATGCACTCTTCGGGCCTGTAACCATAGCAACAAGGGAAATGAAGACAAAATACATGCTTGCCCACATTTCCAGTATAATAATAAAAATTCCGTTTTCCCCTCTCTTCGTCTACTACTGCCGTTGTTGCTTGTGCTTGCTTTTCGAGTCTTTTTCTTCTTTTTCTTTCTTTTCTAGAGAGAGAGCAAAGCAACAAAATATCTTTTCAGAAAGCAATTCTTAAACACAAAATGTAATATCTTGGAGGAATACTTTTTTGGTATATATTTATTTTCCATCATGTTTTCGTCATTTTTTTTTTTTATTTTTGTTATTGTTGTTGCCTTGTTTATTTTTCCTTTTCCCTCCCCAACCTTACTTATTCTTTTCTTTGCGCGAACATTAAATGCACTTTTTTTCTTTTGCTTTCATTCATTCTCTTTGAAAAGTAAAATAAGAAAGAAAGAGAGAAGAGAAGAAAAATTGTACTTTTAAAATGCATTATACGTTTTACTCGACGTTGAATAATACTTTTACACCGAATGTGTGCCGGCATGACCCCGATTCTTCTACTTCGGAAGGTGATTCGAAAAAGCTCTTTCAAAATACATTTTATTCCTTTATGTACTGGCAATGGGAGGCGGGAAAAAA
>BGPR01030272.1:2009-14593 GCA_013235015.1 Araneus ventricosus
TGGAACTGATTTATTTGAATGAATGATTTATTTGAAGAGCTCCCATCTAAGGAAGAATTCATTGCATGTAATGAATAAAAATTTTACATTTTATAAATGTATGGAACTGTTTCATAAAATTCTCAACTGAATTCAGGATAACACACGTTAGTATATAATTTGTTTTCTGGAGTTTCATATGATATTCTGATCAATTATAGAATATCCGATGGATATTCTGATTATCCTAATAACTAGTAGACATGTAATTGAATTTAAAATAATTTTATTTTGATAAAAATTCGATTTTGATTTATTTTTAAACAATATAACAATTCGTAATGATCATTGCATGTGTTGTTTTGTAGTAAAATTAAGCATTTTCATATTCTACAAAGGCTAGGGATGAGAAAAATTATCTTTCAATATATTTTTATTTGCGATTCTCAGGTCACATTTTTCAAGAAATTTCGAAAAATATTAAAATATTTTCAACCGATTAGTTTAAAAAATTATCTGGGGTTTTTTTGCAATGTATACATAAAAATATATTCTAAAATTTGTAAAAATTAAGGAAAAAAACTGCACAACATTGAAATTCACATCACTGAAAAGATTAGGGTAGGGTCGCCGAATTTGGACTACTGGACATTGTTTACTGCACTGCGATGGAGAAATAATTTTAACTAAAAACAAGTAGTTTAATTTTTTTGTTGCTTATTTATCTTCAGAACGGTGTAATTAACTTTTTTTATGAAAATTAAAAAATTTGCATCTTCCTTAAAGCCAAAAAAAGAAAGAAAATTTCTTTGTAAGTAGAACACTTGATACAATTAATGAATCGGCGACCAGTTTAATTAATCTATCAGTGGAATTCCGAATATAAATGGAGTGCCGATTATAATACTTTGTTTCCTTGGAGAAAACGTCGTCTCAAATTCACGCAGATACAAATTTTATCAAAAGCATATCTTCACTATACGCCTGTTAAAGATAATAAAAGGTTAATATGCGTATATAATAAAACAGTTTAATTAAGCATTATTCGTAAATAAAATGTATTATAATTATCCTTTTAAATAAAATATTACATTAAAATTACAATGTAATAATATTTTCGGAAGTTATCTCGAAAAAGTGAAAAAAAAAATTAACTTGATTTTACTTTTTCATCCTGTACAAATACAGACACATTCGCTTTAATTATTTGTAGAAAATAATATCAGCAGATAGATACCGTGGATACTTATAATAAATAGAAAAAAGTTTTAATTCATCTAAAACTTATAAGTTTTTATTTAACTTCAAAAAACAGATTCGGAGTTTGGAGCTTCATCTGCGTAAGGCGAAAACGCTTTCGTAAAATAACACATGTGAACAACGTCACTCGTTACAATGGGAGCATGTGACGATTTGCCGTCAAAACCGGAGCGCTTCCATTGGCGAAGCAGGGTACACGCGCGGCGAGAACCGGTTACACAACTTTATCGCGCGAGTGTGAACAGCGCCATTAAAGAACACGGGATCATACGTCGCGTCACACCTGCAGCTTTCAGCGTAACCGCGTCGTGTGTCCGTACCCTAATACTGTTGCTGACTGTGAAAGGGGACATGTCGAGACTGTGGACTGCATACTTAAATTTATTATCACTAAACATAAAGTCTCAGTGATCAGCGGAAACTCATAGCTCAGGAGAGCCTCGCACAACGCACGCTGATCACAGTTAGGTGCACACTCACACTAGGGATGGGAAAAACATTCCGGTTTTAACCGAAAAAACCGCTTGTTTCGTTTAGGTTAATCGAGTTATTTTCGGGTTTTTTTGTCCCGGTTATAACCGATTAATTTTTTTTAAATCCAATAACTAGGTAAATAAAACCGGATCGGAAGACAGGCTCGATTTTAGGCTCGATTAGACTAAAATTTACCAAGTTATGAAGCTTTGATTTCATCATCTTAGACCCATCAACGACAATGGCTTCCTCGAGGCGTCTGATGGTTGGCGGATTACTGAAAGTCTTTATGAACAGATAAATATTGGCCAATGGATTGATTTCCGGCGAAAAAAATACAAATAAAAAAATTTGTCTAAAAATGGCGTCAGTTATTTATAAAAAAAAACCGAAAATCGGTTATTTCAAAAACCAGTTATTTTGAGCGGTTATAACCGTCGGGTCAAACCGGAAGTGAAAAAAACCTGAATAACAGAAACCCGGTTATTTTCGCAATAACCGTCATCCCTCACTCACACTAATAATTACCACCACAGTAACTCGGAGCCTAGACGATTCTCTGTCGGTTGGCTGGGTACACGTGAACCTTTATTGAAACAAAATTAAATAAATACAAACTTAGAAAACAATATAAAATACATAAATGAGAAAATAGGAACACATTTTTTTTTCAAAAATTTACATTGTTGAACCACTGATGCAGCTTCACTGCAAAATTTGAAGCTGTTAATTGCTTAATTTTTTTGATAATACATAGTTTTTGTCGCTTGTAGTTAATGAAATATATCTTTAATATAATATTGTTTTAAGAGTTAACATAAAAATAGAACTTTACAATAATGCTTGACAGAAGCAGCTTCGGAACGAAATTTAAGCTGTTAATTGCTTAATTTTTTGAGAAGACATAGTTTTTGTCGCTTTATCTTAATGAAAAAGATCTTTAATATATATTGTTTTAAGAAAAAATAGAACTTTACAATAATGCTTGACAGAAGCAGATTCAGAACGAAATTTGAAGCTGTTAATTGCTTAATTTCTTGAGAATATATATTTTTTGTCGCTTGCACTTAATGAAAAAGATCTTTAATATATATTGTTTTAAAAGTTAAAATAAAAATATAACTTTACAATAATGCTTGACAGAAGCAGCTTCAGAATAATATTTGAAGCTGTTACCGTTGTTAATGGGTGAGACTCCGATATTTGTAGATTGATGCTGGGAATGAAAAGGCTATGGGGTTTAATTAAAAATGCTTTAATGAAAAAAAGTTTGAATTAAAATTCAGACTGATACTGAAAACACAAAAATATACACAAAAAACATCCAAGAGAACAAATATTAAGAGCAGTTAGGTCGTGTAAGGCCGTAACAAATACGAAGCTAAACATAAATAGAGACTTTTGTTTAAATATGCGAGAAAACTGAGGGAAAACACTCCTTTCAGTTTATTTCGTTACTTAACACTAAAACCTACGTATTTCCTTGGGTAACAGGTAGAAAATGTTTACTCATGAGCGAAAAAAAAGCGATTTTCAGGTTTTAAAATTAATAAATTTACAGTTATTGGTAATGATAATTTCATGCGATATTTTATTTAATGAATTTACAGGCGCTTAGCTGTGTATAAATACACTGCTCACAAAAGATAAGACTTGGCTAATAGATATAAAATTTTTACTCATGAGAGAAAAAAAAACGGTTTTCAGAATTTAAAATTAGTGAATTTACAGTTATTGGTAATTATAATTTCATACAACATTTTATTTAATGAATTTACAAGCGCTTAACTGTCTATAAATACATTGCTCACAAAATACTAAGACTAGGCTAATAGATAAAAAAATTTTACTCATGAGAGACAAAAAAGCGATTTTCAGGTTTTAAAATTAATGAATTTACAGTTATTGGTAATTATAATTTCATACAACATTTTATTTAATAAATTTACAAGCGCTTAACTGTCTATAAATACAGGGTGTACACAAATGAAGAGACACATTTCAAAAATTAATTTTAAAAAAACTAAAAATGTTGGAACTACGATTTTTTTTTAAATGAGAGCGCATCTCAAAAAGTTTTTTTTTTTTTGAGATGGGTAACACGCCATTCCGGTGGTCTAGGGGGTCGTAAATTACTGGAGATCAAACATTTGTTTAGAGCCATTATCTGAGAAAATATTAAAACTGGAAGAAAAATAAAAACATGCATTTGTATGGAATTTTACGCTCTTTAATTTGTTAATTCACATGTAGTGTGAAAACTGAAGAGTTTTCGTGATATTCATTAGAAACTAGAAAAGAAACCCGAAAACACGCATCGGCTTCTGCTGATCGGTAGTCATTGCGTACGAAATTTTCTCGCTGTAACAAATTTAGAACGGCGTAAAGCCGCGTTACATACCTGAAAAAAAATTCTTTGAGATGCGTTCTTATTCAAAAAAAAACCGTAGTTGCAACATTTTTAGAGTTTTTTTTATTAATTTTTTAAATGTGTCAATTCATTTGTGTACACTGCACACAAAAGAATTTTTATTGTTTGACATTCTTTGGAATTTACATTTTGTACCAATTAATTTTTAAGGAACTAATACAAAATACATCTTTTCATTTCAAGGCTTTCAATGCAAATAATTCATTATCTAACAACATTCTTTCAGAATTGTTGTCATTTCTAACAAACCGTTCGCTTGTTTCACATGTTAAAGAGAATGAAATGATGAAATTTTAAAACTAGAACCTAATCTCATCGAACAATACACCATTGTTCGAATATTTAATTATCATAATGGAATATACTTTTCATCACTACTTTTAAACTTTTTAAAAAAATATCCAATTCTAATTGAAAAAAATTCATTAACTCAACGTGAAAATAATTTTAAAAATAGTTTATTTTATCTGCAACAAAGCGAATTTCTTTATTGGAAGTGATGCATTTACATCACAACAAGCAGCAATAATTATAGAATAAATTAATCGAAGTTCTTTCAAACGATTCAGAACAGCTTAAGAATAGAAATAAAAAAAATCTATGAATAAAACGTTAATGAATTCAATGTTATCTTTTTCAGGATTCAAGTACAAAAGAAAACAAAGTTTGTTTGCAATTTCGACAGTGACAAATTCTCAGAACAATAATATTTATGTTATTCTTCAAAGCGTCAGATAAAATTTTAATTACAGAATATCGTTGCTGTTACAATCATTATCATTTAGATTTTTTCTAGAATTTATGACAAAGGTTTCTTTGAAACGCATAAAAAAATGGGAATAAAAGTTGATGATTAACATACCATTGCCACAAAGTAATTTCATATCAATAAAATATACGTATTTCTCTAAATTTTAATTAAATCCAACTGATTCCAACAAAAGAAAAGAATGTCTCATGCATTGATTAAATATACAGGGTGTCCATTCTATAAACATGGCCCAATAGTTTTTAAACCGTACGAGAGAGGCATACTCTATAAACATGGCCCAATAGTTTTTAAACCGTACGAGAGAGGCATACACTTCCAAATTGGAAAATGCTTCAAATAACATAAAGAATTATATTTCATGTTATTTCAGTAAATAAACGTACTACTGAAAAAATTATGAAGTCTAAATTTTCATACATCTTATTAAAAGTATTTAGAAAATAATTAAAAATGACGCACTGACATTTCAAAGAAAAAAGTTCCACTCTTCTGCCACTAAAACTGACCGAGTTATGGAGCTTTGGATTTCATAATTATAAACCAATCAGAGACCGCGTCGAGCAGGTACTGCGTACTGATTGGAGGATAAGTCTGTGATATTCAGAACTCCATAACTTGACCAGTGTTAGTTGCAGAAGAATGAAGCTTTTTGTTTGTTTATATGAAATTTTAACGGGTCAAGAATATTTTACTAAATACAGTAAACTCTCGCTACAACGATATCCGATGCAACGATATATCTCTCTAAAACAATACAATGTTGTGGTCCCGGTGAATTTGCATAGAACGTAATGTTAATCTCCCCTCAATATAACGATATTCTGTACAGCAATAAACCCTTGTACAACAATGTTTTTTTTTTAATCTCAAGACCATTTTCTTCCTCTGTAACAATATTTCATGGAGGATAAGTACCCTAATAGCACAAAATGCCCGCCAATATCTTTGAAATATCTTCACGATATTGTACGGTATTCAGAATATCGAGCAACATCGCAGAGATATCGCACAATATCTTGTGCTAATAGGGTAAACTGATAATGACGAAAATTCCAAAAATGGCGAAATTTCAGATGCTGAAGAATGTGTTTTGAGCCTTCAAAAGTCCTTAACTGAGTTTGAAGAAAGAAGTGGTAAAATGTCTGGAATTAACGTGGAGGAATCTTTAACAGCGGATGATGATCTTATGTTTTTTGTGGGAGTTAGATATAGACAGGAGAAGATATTCTGTCCAAAATCACAGACGAAATGGAAAATGATGATAAAGCGGACGATGAAGATGATACAGATCCATTGCAAACTTTATTGACATCCTAAGAACCTCTTCAATCAGTTCAGTCCCTGCGGGCATTTTTTTTCAAGCCTTTCATCCACAAATGATGATCATTTTCGTGCATTCGACTCTGCAAACTTTGCTGGTTGACTTAACAGTTTAAACAGCGGGAGTGACCTCCCCGAAACTTTCTCGCATACGACCAGTAATGTGGGGTGGGTAAATACCCAGTGGGTAGGTAAATATTTTTGGTGTATTTACCCAAGGCCTGGTTATTTTGAAAAAAAAAATTATGAATGGTGACTTACAATGAAACATATAAAATTTATGGATTCCAATAAACTTAATATTTTGCAAAAAAAATTGCGTATGTTTGCAATTTTTACGCACGCTGAGGTACCACAACTTTATTTAACGTTTTTGAGTACGAAATCTTACTATCTATACCATTACAATAGATATCGCACACCATTTCACTACACCTCTGGTTAATCACAGGAGTCCATCTGGAGAATATCAAAAAGAAGTTTCGTTTTGGGGATTGCCATAATTTCCGAAGCGCGTGTTTGCGGCTCGCTTCAATTTCCGCCAAGGTCAAACGCCAACCATACTCACTTGAGTAAAATAAGCGAAACGCTCGCCAACACACAGTCGCACTGTGCATTTTGAACTAAATATGTAATTTGAACACCTGTTTTTCAACCAATTGAGATGAAAATTGGGCACAGATATATAATTAATGTTAGCATCCGCGATATCAAGTTTTATTTATCTAAGCCAAAGGGCTTATGAGATACAAGTATGCGATTATACAGATAGACAGACAGTCAACCCTTTTACGCATTTGGCCCAAACTTTTATACGGACCTACATCTATGACGATAAAACTGTGTATGAAATTTTATCCATCTAGCTATTCAAGTTTTTGAGTTATAGCGTTCGCATGACCGCGGACATACAGACAGACAGACTTCCCGCTGACGGATTTTGTCCAAAATTTGATAGAAACCTACAAATTATGTTGCAAGACCACATACCAAATTTCATCCCCGTAGCTCTAATAGTTTTCGAGTTATCGTGTTCACACACAGACAGACATGATTCCAAAATTGTGTTTTTCGGACTCAGGGAGGTCTAAAACGTGGAGATTCGTCAAAATCTCGAGTTCGAATTTTTTGACGATTACAATACTTTCTCTTTGTATGCTTCGTATACGAGGAAGTAAAAATGAATAAACAAGCAAAAATAATAGATTTTTTCGATAAATAAGTTTCTCAGGTATATGTGTATAGCTGAATTTTCAAATTGTTGCATGCTTTAACAATCATTAGCACTCTTGTGATGTATTTTTTGCAAAATTTATATTATTTTGTGCCCACATTAAAACAACCAAAATTTAAATTTTTTTATCGTAATTATATCGTCCTCGATATAACGATACATCCCTCTATAACAATATCTTTATTTGTCCCCCAAAGTATAGTTGTAACGAGTTATTACTGTATAACTAATACAACCGAGAGGCTGTATAAAAATTTAGACATATTAATTTTTTCAGCGTATTTATGTATTCGAAAAGCCTGAAACATAATTCTTGACGTCATTTCTTATGTCAGAGAAAGTTGATCACAGAATCTGCGTGAAATTTTACCAGAAGCTTTTCGATGCATGTGGCGAGACTTATGCAAAGTGGAAGAAAGTTTATGGATAAGATTATATGAGCCGCATAAGAGTTAACGAGATTTAAGCGTTTAGAACATGGCCGTGAAAATGTTGAAAGTGATGACAACCAAAACACTGGCAAGCGTCGAAGCATCTAAGATGTGCGTTCAGTTGCTCATGAAAATCATTTAATCATTATTCGTGAGTTATCTGAAGAGTGTAGCAATCGCTATGGTTCAGTTCAGTTCATTCTGACTGACAATTAGGGTATGAGAAGTGTGTTTGCCAAGTTTGTACCAAAATTGACTTCTGCTGATCAAAAAGAATACTGGCTTTCAGCTACTCTCGATCTCCTTGAATACCAAAATTGGGAACAATTTTGAAAATTATCCTAACAGGGGATGAATCGCTTGGCCGTGAAAATGTTGAAAGTGATGACAACCAAAACATTGGCAAGTTTCGAAGCAGCTAAGATGTGCGTTCAGTTGCTCATGAAAATCATTTAATCATTATTCGTGAGTTATCTGAAGAGTGTAGCAATCGCTATGGTTCAGTTCAGTTCATTCTGACTGACGATTAGGGTATGAGAAGTGTGTTTTCCAAGTTTGTACCAAAATTGACTTCTGCTGATCAAAAAGAAGACTGGCTTTCAGCTACTCTCGATCTCCTTGAATTTGCTGAAATTCTGGAACACTTTTTGAAAATTATCCTGACAGGGGATGAATAGCTCGACCATGACTATGATTCCAGCGGATCGAGCATAGAGTGCAGTTTTAAACTCAACTTTCTTTGTCATAACAAATGTGACGAGTGCACTGTATAAACATTTTTATAAGCTTTTATTCAACTTGGAGTGTCGTGTCCTCAAATCTTGAGATCGATTTCTTACCCACTTCCAATCGAGCTAGATCTTTGAAATTTAGCACAGTGGTGGGTTTCCGGTGACAATACAATATTATGCCAAAAAATTTGCAATATATACCTATGTTAAACATATTTTACAATGATACCTATATTTGGGCGATAAAATTTGGAAGGTGGGAACCTCACGTTACGTAGGGTTGTAACAACACCTGGCGCTACACCGATAAATGACGTAGCTCGTGTTTCGACGCGTCTTGGGTTTACTTTCTATTAGAATTCGTCAACAACTAGAAGTAGATTTTTTTTTACTTCGTGTGCGCCAAACGTTTCGCACTCAAAGCAAAAAAAAAGTTGTGTGTGTAGATCGATTTTCTTTTTTTTTCTATTACATGGTTGATAATAATTGTAAGTTTTTTTTCCCTATTACATTGGTGATAATAATTATCGGTGATAATAATTATTGGTGAATTAATTAAGTTATCACGTAATATATTACGGATTTATAATTCAGAAAGTTAATGTCATTAAATAATTTTTAAAAATGTAATTGTAGTTATGTATATAATAATTTTATTGTGTGTTTTATATTGTGGAATTCAATAATTGAATTTGGTTTACTATGCCTAACATGTCTTGTGTATTCGTGTCAGCCGTCACTAAAAAGTAGAAAATAAAATTTAAAAAAATTAAGGTATAATCTTTTATTCAAAATGCACTTGAAATGAGAAAATACGTTTACACATTATAATTTCGTCAAAATAAACTCAAAAGTTGAAAATATAATGTGTAAACTTATTTTCTCATTTAAATTGAATTTTGAATAAAAGCTTATACCTTGAATTTTTTTATTCATTTTATTTTAATATTCTACAGCGCAGAAGTGGCAGTAGCTGCGACCTTGTAACATTTAAAGCATGAGTGGAAGATTTCAAGGTCAATGACTGCCAAGCATCTTCGGTCTGCGTGTTATACGGGTATAGCATTTATAGCGATTCTTTTTTATCACCCCTCGTAAAATAATAACGTTGTCTCATTCATAAAGCAGCGGGAGTGGCCTCCCCGAAACTTTCTCGCTTACGACCAGTAATGTGGGGTGGGTAAACACCCAGTGGGTAGGTAAATATTCTTGGGTATTTACCCAAGGTCTAGTTATTTTGAGAAAAAAATATATGAATGTTAATTTACAATGAAACATGAATTTCCCAAAACTTAATATTTTTCAAAAAAAACTGCGTATGTTCTCAATTTTTACGCGCGCTGAGGTACCACAACTTTATTTAACGTTTTTGAGTAAGAAATCTTATTACAGATATCACGCAAAATTTCAGCATACCTTCCAGCTGGAGAATGTCAGAACGAAGTTTCGATTCCGGGGTTGCCATAATTTGCAAAGTGCGGCTCGCTACAATTTCCTTCGTAGACCGCAATGTCAAACGCCAATCATACTAACTTGAGTAAAGTACGCGAAACGCTCGACAACACACAGTCGTAATGTGCATTTTGAACTAAATATGCAATTTGAACACCTGTTTTTAACCGATTGAGATGAAAATTGGGCACAGATCTGTAATTAATGTTAGCATCCGTGATACCAAGTTTTATTTATCTAAGCCAAAGGGCTTATGAGATACAACAAATTGCAACGTGAAAATCATTATTATATTGCAATTAAAGTATGCGAGATGAATAAATACGTTAAGATACTGCCGAAAATAATAATCAAAGTCATTCAATTGAAGGTTATGACGTCACCTGCGCTCTTCAGCCAATCAAATTGACAGCAAAGTTCCGGAAAAGTGTCTCGGGAAGAAACTCGCTTGAGAAAAATAACTTTCAACTGACCAGGAAAAAATTAATTAAAAAAACTGGAAAAGATATTTTAACCGTTCTTGTTTTAAATCCGTCAGAATCGTTTTAGTTATAAGCTGAAAAAAATCGAAAATAATAATGTTATTAGAAAGTCGGATGCAGCAAATTTAAAATCAAAAATAAAATTGACTGTTATAGAAAAATGAATTGACTGAAATAGAAAAACTGACTATTATTTAAAAATTTCTCAAAATTCAGTAAATTATGTTTGAAGCTCAGAACAAATTTCATTAAAAAGAAAATTGTTTGTTCTAACAGATGGTGCATTGATTGTTTTTCAAGTATCATTAGAAAAGATACTACAGCCGTAAACGTGCCAAAAATGACCCAAAACAACACAAAATACAAATAAAAAAATTTATAGATTAAATTTTAAAATTCCGGGTTCGAGGTACATTCAGTCACCATTTACGACTACCTGTGTGCCAAATTTCGTGGCTGTAAGTGCAATAGATTCGTCTGGGCATCGCAGACACGCACATACAAGTACAAACATTGCCTTTTATAAGTATGTATAGATTAACACATACTCTCAACAAGTAGTAACGCTTAACTAGAACAGCAAAAAGACAAATGAGCGAGAAACAGTAAGAAGAAATTTGTTTCTCCCATTTCCGAAAACATAACACATTACCGTGTTTATAGATATGAATAAACATTCATTACTAATGTCAAATTCCGTTATCACAGCATTTTGTACTTAAACGCTTTTTTCATAGAATAAATGTTATTTTGCATAGAGCTGTTGCAGGTTGGATTAAAATAAGGAATATAGTTCTTAATTCGTTTAATGTTAATTTTTCCTTTCTTTTTATATATATTTTACTAAACAGAATGCCAAATATGCTATCATAGGCTTTAAAACTATGCCAATAATGCCCTTCAAAATCTAAAATTGAAGTGATACTATACATGTATAAAATGGTTTTCGTGGTTGTAGACATTGAAATAAACAGGTCGAGTAAATAAGTACCTCTTATTTTATTATCAAACTAGTTAAGTAAAATATAGGAGGGTGGTGGGTATACGTGCATCTCCGTTTAGGTTACAAGTAAAAGGGCACAGCAAAATCCCTGTATTCTCTCGAATAAGGGAATAACATATTGACACGTGATCAAAGTGAAGGGAATATTGGGTATTTTTAATAAATTACGTAAGCGTCTCAGGGAAAAAGTCTGGTGCCAAGGAGACGCCGTCATGATTTTTTGTGAGCACGTGAAAGCGATTAAAATATTCTTTTAGTAATAAATATGCCAGAACGAGAGATTTAATATACCTCCAGCGCGGGAAAAGAACGAAACTGGAGTTTTAGAAAAGTGATTTTGGAATACATTAAGATTTTAAAATACATAATATTAGAATTTGAAATAAAATTAAGTGAGATTATTACATGTATATATCTTAAATGAGTTTAAGGTATAGCAGGTAAGCTATCACGTATTTCAATCTGCATTCCAAAAAACAATTCCACGATTGGGATAGCTTTATATCTAAATTTTTTGTGTGTGCTCTTCTGGCAGTGGCTGCAATTCGGATAAAAAGTGAGGGGGCAAAAAATTTATAAACATCTAAAAAAAACCCTGGAGTATGGGGATAGATAACAAAAATTAAAAATTTAGTTAAAAAATTAACTAGTTTT
Organism: Araneus ventricosus; assembly: GCA_013235015.1. Taxonomy (NCBI): domain Eukaryota; kingdom Metazoa; phylum Arthropoda; class Arachnida; order Araneae; family Araneidae; genus Araneus; species Araneus ventricosus. Next base: position 14,233 of record BGPR01030272.1, read on the forward strand.
CCGGAACACTATTGCTTTTCTGTATTGCCTAGTTTTAGGCAGCTAAAATGAAATAAAAATTTAATTTTCTCTTAAAAAGTAGGGGGCGACTGCCCCCCAGCCCCTCCCCCCCCCCGGACTCGCCGCCATTGTCTTCTTGGTTTATATTCCTGCTTATAAATATCGCAAAAGCTTGGGCTCTGAATCCGAAACCTCCACACATCGTTATTTGATGTTCCATCTTGATGCTTACCCAAGAAAAGCTTGTGCACTCCTTTCTAAAATGTAAATGGTAGATCGTGTAAGTAACATAAATAACCATTTGGTCTAGCCAAGTTCCATATTTTTTCGACACGTAAGATGACAGCTCGCCATTTTTCAC
>BGPR01030273.1:1792-18765 GCA_013235015.1 Araneus ventricosus
TTGAAGAAAAAATGCAGATTTTTTCTGTCTTCAAAAAATCTGCAGAAATCTTTAAGAAATCTTCAAAAAAAGAAATTTTCTGCAGATTTTTTTTAGCTGGGAAAGGACAGTGTTTTTAGCTTGATGTCAGCACTGTTCGCAGAAAACATTATGATTTCACTAATTTTTTAGCGGTTCGTATAGATTATACTTACCCTGATGAGCATCTATACGCTTTTACCGATTAACTACAGTTTCTCCATTTTATTTCAACATTTATTGATTTTCATGACATTGATATATTTTCCACAAATCTTCTTGAATTGCAGCATTATTGCGCATTCGTTGCGTTTGTGTTATATATTTCTATATTATTTTATCTCCCCCCCCCTTTATATATATTCCCCTTTTGTTTATTTTCTCTCTATAAGAACTCTCGGCTTTTTCTTACCGCAGATTTTTTTCTTGACATTTTATTTTATGAATGTTTATGCTGTATATATTGCTTTTACAATTCTGCTATGCTTGTTTCTTATTTGTTATATATATATATATATATATCCTACTTTTAGGTAGCTAAAATGAAACAAAAATTTAATTTTTTTTTCCTTAAAAAATGTGGGTCGACCGCCTTCCCTCTCCTTCGAGTCGCCGCCACTATGTTTTGAATCGGTATCGTCCAGGACCTGATTATTAAATAGACTAGAGGTTCCCATCTTTTATTTCCTCTCGTACCCCCTTGATTAGCCTTTTTATATTTCAGTACACCCTACTGTCTTGCCCCCCCCCTTCCAATCATCCGTTAGCGCAAAGAAATTTTTATTCATAATGTTAAGGACTTAGATAAAATTAAGAGTCAAATAATTCAAATTACCTTTAAAACATTTGTTGGATTTATTTATAATTTTACATTTTCTTCAATTTTTCATATCATTGTTAGTTCCGCTTCCTAAAGCCGGGCATTCACGAGAAGGCTAGGCAATGCCATTTGCCCCAAGACCAGTTTTTTCCCCCACCCATTCAAGTCGAAAGATTAGGCACGTCATTCACGACGGCTCCAAACTTTGTTTTGATACACCTTGTTTGAGAAAGTGTAAGGTCCCATAATTACTCCCACCCATTCTCCTCCTCCACCACACGGCGGATTTCCGATTTTACTTTCAATGTGATCTATTCTCGTCGCGGGGTCCCAATCTAGGCGGAACCTTTGTTTTCCCGCTACTCTCGCAGAGAGGTCCTCAAAAGGCTATCCGGCCATCCCAATCAGACTTCAAACTATTCGGAATTCCAAACATCTAATCCATTCGAGCCAATTTCATCGGTTTCTCACACTGACGAAAGGTTTTTTCTTCCCGTGTTCCAAAAATCTCGGAATTGATCAGCGGTGAATGCCCCGCTTAACAAATGAAAACAGCATGGGCATTATTTCTCGTTAACTTATAACAAAGGGATCTATTCTGGTACCCCCGGTTAGGTTGGAAGTTGGGTTGGGTTCCGCACGTTAACAACGGAACACAACCCAACCGGGGGTACCAGAATAGACCCCAAAAGCTAACAATTACTCATCGTGATAATCAACTATTCCAATGGCGGACAATTTCAACACAATCCCCGGGTTTGTTTCATGGAGACGAGTTTTATAAAATTAGGTTCAGATGAAGACATAATCTCAGCAATATCAAGCTTACTGCGATATTTGAAATAAATGTACGGATAAGTAGATTAAGTTTTTTTCCAAAAGTGGAAGGTATTAAATATTTTACTGCTTTAACACTGAGTTCTTGGTACTCTTTTTTTGACTGCTACCTGGTAGACTTTCGGACTTATATATAGGCTTTGTAGTATGTATTATTATCGGATTTTTTTCCTGATTTTCTTCCTTGACTTGAATTAGAGGGGTTATGGGATTTGAAGCAACAAAGGCTGTAATCCCCGGTTTTCTTCCTGCTTGATGGTGGACGTTTGTTCCATCGGTACGAATCAACAATCCTTCCGTTCTTCTTTCGATAGGCTATGTAGTATGTATCATTATCGGTATTTTCGTCCTCAAATCATGAATCAACATCGCTTTGCTCCATTTCCGAATCTTGGTCTCGAATTTGAAGATCGTCTCCACTATTAGTATCAGATTGATCTCCGAAATCCTCCTTCTCCGTCGAATCATCATCAAACAATGATGTATGAATTTCCTTCACGTCATTGGTATTATTCAAATCAAAGGTTCTCTTTTTGGAATCCATTCTAGAATAAAAGTCAGAGGGAAAACGAATTTAGTCGCGATGCACGTGCTGGGTGATCACAATATTTCCTGCATTTACTATTGAGTTACAATCTACCAAAAGTATCCTAGTAATTTCAGAAAATAATATTAAAGAAACGAAAATATATAATTCATAACTTTGCAGCTCGACTGTGACTAAACCGTTATTCCAAATTCTAAACTTCTTTTTTGCAATCTTCAATGACCACCTTTCTCTGTTAAATGAAACTAAAACTAACTCTCTGTGTTATTTGGTTGCGGAGCTATAAGCCTTTAACTTTAGAGCGAAAAGCGTCATAATTTTTTCCTTTCCCGACACACCATTAGACCACTATGGAGAGACGCAAGTCTACGTCGAAAAAAAAAAAAACTTTTTAAAGTGCGCTCTCATTTAAAAAAAACCATAGTTGAAACATTATTAGGTTTATTATTATTATTTATTTATTTTTATATTTGAAATGGATCCAATAATTTATGACCACCTTGTATTTCACACGAACTCGGGGAAATAAAAGAATGCAACTTTTTTTCCTTTTAATCCCTATGTTTGTGTTTTCTCCATTTCCAAAATTAATTTCGCGTACCCCCAGGGGTAAACGTACCACCTGTTGGGAACCTTTGAAATAGACAAAGTAGGCAACTGCTAGGGACCCCGATGCCTCGTGGTCTTTTTCTCTTATTTTCAAGGTAATTTCATTTAGTACTTTCATTTAATTTACCAGCGACGTGTACTCGAACGTATTCAAATTAAAATCAAATATCGCTTTTAGCCTCCATTATCCGACTAGCTCACAGGAAGTGAAAATGACGGTTAAAATAACGTTGGGCAAAGTTGAATTAAATGAAATTTATTTGTTTACACATCTTCCACATAGAATTCTTCTGGGTTAACTAATATTACATTACATATATACAACTCGCTAAGCATGGCGAGATTTGTTCGTCCCGTGAGAGGAATACCAGCCAGCTTTCTCGCACGAAGGCTCAAGTCACACTCTCTCCCGTTCTTAGTAAAAGGTCTTTGCAGCGCCATCCACCTGCAGGAGGGCGAGACAAAATGTCATTGTCACACGCTTAAATTTCAGATCATTATTCTTATGTTTTTTCCCCTCTAGATGCCTTCAAATTTTCTTGCAGATCATTGTGGTCCAGATTGTTTTGCATTAGGCTGACTGACTCATCAGTCGTGGAAAATTTTGTATTAGAGAATTTAGATTGCGTAAGAAAAGTTTTGTAATTTTGTATCATTTTTTAAAAAATTTCTTTTGAATTTTACATTTCTTTTATGTACGAGATACTGAAACCAACTGTCCTGATGGTGGCCCCCAATTAAGTATTGTGTAAATTCAGTTTCTCTTAATTTTTGTTACTTAAAAACTGCTTGCGTAGAGAATAAATAAAAATAAGTAAAAAATATTTCATTTTGAAAGTTGGGTTGGGTAATCAAACAAGAATTACCCTGTCCGGTAATGGCGCTAGAGTTTGCCCGATGGAGGGCCCCGATTTGCCCGACAGGGGGGCACGACCTGCTGTGGGAGGGGACGAGTGTAATGAAATTGGTCTCAAATTTTCGCCAGATTATTATTTATCAACTACAGTTGAATACCCCGTACAAAAATTTTCCCCGACGGAGGGGCCTGGCTGCCAGGTCCCCCCTCTGGCGCCAACCCTGACCCTGTCCCAGCACGAGCCATACCGGTTTTTATGAATAACCGGCAGCCACGACAGATCATCGGGTTCTGTGGCTCCTGCATAATAGCCCCCGTTACGAGCGGCTCATGCGACGACTCCCGTTTTACCGGGGTGCGACCCGTCATCGGAGACGGGCCATAAGAGCCACATCATTATTACTATACCCACCAGGGAAGCGAGAACCCGCTTACTTATACGGCGGCTTCTCATCTGTGAACAGGTGGGCCCCGAAGCTTGTATTGCCTATAGGTAGGGTAAGCATATTTTTTTAGATAACAGTGTACTTACTGTTCAGCAACGGATCCCGAGACTACCACTCTTGGACGATTTTACACCGGAAAGGGGTGTCAGGCAATGAGTCATATGAGCGCATTTCCGGTGTTCTTTGTTAGATCACTCAGTAAAATGTAAACATCACCCTTCCATTCTTCAATTCCCACTCCCCTATTTTGATGAAAATAACTCCGCTCGGCGCAGGCGCAAAAGCACGGAGGGTTTCCGAATCCATTGCTAAACAATAAACAATTAGTTTTCTTTCATTGGCGCGATAACTTGAGCTTTTTGGCCACGTCGTATTTTTCCTATTACAACCACATTTCTCTCTCGCCGCTTTCCCTGGCATAAATCCGGGTATTTTAAAGATCCAGACGTGAGCTTGAAATCCGGACGATATCCCGACGAATGGTAACCCTACATACAGATCCCTAGGGTTTAATATGACTCTGCTGGAGTCTATTAAAATTCGTGAGGAAGTAAAAGTGGTGTAATCATAAATTAAACAGTGCTGGAACGCTCTGATCTTGGTGGTATACTTGGAGGGAGGAGGTGATTGAGAGACAGAATGGAGCGGGTGATAATATGGAGGGTAAGCAGGAGATCAACCCACAATAAAAAAAAATTTTTGTATTTAAGATGAATAATTATGTTAATGTGATGTATTTCAGCATAATATGAAGAATCGTGGAGCCTTCTTTATCAAAAATAATACATTTATTGGACGTTTTCCACAGCACAAAACATGCAAAACAAGCACATACACTTACATCACAAAACATTAGATCACTGACTTCTCACATCGAATTCAATCTTATTATTCATAATTCTTTTCCGTTGCTGGGCAACGTTAGCAAAAGACAATATCGTTGCCAAACTATTTTTATTACCTTTAGAAAAGAATGATGCCAAACGATATTTTTATTTAATTTCTTTTTCAGCCAAACGATATTTTAAAATTCATTTCTTTTATGACCAAACGATTGTTTTAATCTAATTAATTTCTTTCTTTAAATATTTTAATAATTCTACAAATATATATTTTTTTATTCGTTAAGAATATCACATTACTTAGATATTGAAATCGTGAAACAATAATATTTTAGTTTGATCAAGCAATATTATAAAGAGTAGTTGCTCAAAAGGTGACTATAAAGAATATGTTAATATTTTTTTTTTAAAAAAATTATGTTAATTTCAAGTTAAACTAAAATTAAGCAGTTTCAACGTAAAATCCTGGCCTGGGTACAGTGGCGGCTCAGAAACAAGCAGTGCTGCAAAAGTTTTATAGATGACCTAAGTTGTAGGAAATTTTGTGCTGATTATTTTGGTATATAATGATAATATACTAAAAATTGATAGTTTTTGAGTTATAAGCAAAAAACTGGAGAAATTTTTTTTTAATGTTTTTTGGCTATAACTAAAATTCCAACAAAAATTATTGGTGGCAAACCTCAGAATCGTAATCAGCACCCCAAAAAAATAAAGAATCAAAAAATTACAACTCCTCCAGAATTGGATTTAAAAAACGACTGAACTACTGAGAAAAAGCGAAAAAGAGCCAAATGAGAGCTTAAAAAAATGCAGCTCAAATGAATGCAATTTCAAGCGCAGAATGGGTTGCTTTTCTCCCGCTTCGCGTTGCTGTTTCGTTAATATCGGATCCGTAGGAGGGGCAAAACTTGATGCAGCTCTCGTCTGTCTCTCTCTCTTAATTCTTGATCGAATTTTCCGTCTTCTTGTTACATTTTTTGTTACTTTGCCATTTTCGTTGATCACTGAATTGTCAAAGTGGAAAAGTAAGCCAATTAGAATAAAAACGAAAATACAATCTTTTAAAATAATTTCAGGGGGGGAGGACTGCAGCTCTTATGGACGAGCCGCCACTGCCTGGGTAAGTAATATAGAAAATATCACGTGTTTTCAAAATCAAAACATAAAATTGATTTAAATGTTTCTTACCTTAAGGTTTTTTTATATCTTCCCGCCAACGCTTGCCCGTGCCTTATTGCTTTTATTATTTTGATTTAAATATGATATTATATTGATTTAAATGATAAGATGACTAAATCATAATATATGGGTGTTCACAGCACAATGATGGATTACTACCCAAATTATGCGCCTACCTAACTTCATAGTGACGCATAAACTTGTGGGCACATAATTTGGATAGCTTGGAGTTTGCTTCTGATAATTTATTATTATTTGTTTATTTAACCCCTTAACTGTTTTATTTTCTCTACTGTCTAATTAGGTGACACTTTCTGTTTTCAGAATGTGTTGTTATATTGATTCATTTAAGAGTTCATAGAACATTTGAGATGTTAATGAGTTACTCGTCAATTTTTGTGTCGCATTATAACGTCGACGAATGAAGTAATTTCAGACTATAAGTGCAAAAATGCTATAATTCGATGCACGAGTAAACTCGGGCTGCAAAGTTAAGAGGTTAAACACAAATAGTTTTAAGGTAATCTGATGATCAGTAATTCAAAGACTGAATCTATGAAAGAAAAATTACTCTACGTTTCGCATATGCGCAGTAAAAAATTATTTACTACAAATTCTCATATTTCCTTTACTATTCGAAGTATTTACTTCAAATTTTAATGCAATGGCTTCGCTAATGTATTGTCGAGTATTTTGTAAGTATCGTATAATTTGGTTTAAAACTGCAAGTTATAAGCAAAAAACATATGAGATTCTTTTTTTTTTTTGGCAAAACTTTATATCTGCCTGAATATTCATGATTATTTTACGAAAATGTATGTAAATATTGCTCACATCAAACAAAACCATTGATGAAAGTAGCAAATCCTTATCAGCTTTCTGTGAAACGGGGAGAATCCTAAATCCTTTTATTTTTCATCAGTTTCTGGACGGTCCCCTAAATGCCGTCGTGACCGAATCTTCACTGTAAAATGTGAGTTCAAGCCTCTTCTTTGCATGATAGAAGTTCAAAGAAAATCTATTCATCCTTTCGGAAGATATTAGAAAAAAATATGCAAATCCTAAAGTGTTCACATTACTCCGTCCCCCACCTGTAAATATGCATTAAAATTAGAGATGTAACGAATATTCGGCAACTATTCGGTATTCGGCTGTCCGAATACTAAGCAAATATTCGGTCGAATATATTCATGATAATAACTTTTTTAAATGTGCTTTTAAATACACATTTAGCAAAGAATATTGAAGAATTCCATTTCAGTGCGTATTGTGATCTATGAGTTGCCATAGGTGGCGCTGTTGCGCAGCCAGAATATATGCAGTTAAGCCTGGTAAACTCAAATTCATGATCGGTAGTCTTGCTCAGGGTTGCCATATTGGCCTTTTTAAGGCCTCATTCTGGAAATTTGGCCTTTTTTAAAAGCCATTGGCCTTAAGAATTTTCATTTGGCCTTAAATTCATTTTTGACCTTTTTTTGGCTTTATTTTTCCTTAAGACTTTTACATAGAACGATTTTTAATATACAGTCAAACCCCGTTATAACGAACACTCAACGGACCGACTCAGAAGTTCGTTTTAACCGAGGTTCGCTGTGTCCGTATTTGCCAAAAAAAATGCCCTAACATGCTAAGATACTACTTCTATAATAAACTTTTTAATAACATAATATTTTCATTAGTAATTAGGGACAAATAAATTATTAAATAATATACTCAATAATAAAGAAACTAAGCATTTACCTTTTTCTATTTATTTGCTAATCCACTACATTGAAAAAAGATGTTGTTTTTGGTTGAAAAGATTTCGATTTTATATACAACTCGTCAATTTTTTTGTTCATTATTTTAAAGAGGTCCACAACATGTTCGTCGATGTTTTCTGTGGCAAAAAAATTGAATCAAAACTTTTGCAGCTGCTTTTGCATCTGCAATTGAAGGCCCTAGTTCGTCTTGCTTTTCCTCCATATCTGAAGTCGAATCTACAATAGAGTTGTTTTCCTCATTTACTAATGCCACGATATCTTCCTCACTCACTTCGCCAGATGTAATCGTCGTCACAACATTCGAAATGTCCGATTTCATTTTACGAAAAAGCATTCACTCCGTGCTTTTCTAGCCATTTGGAGAGGGGAATATTGTCGTCATCTTCCGTCTGCTGTGTTTTCGTAAGCCCAACATAACTAAAACAATTTCTGATAGTCGATTCTGTTACCAATCTCCAAGATTTTTCGAGTAAAACAACGGCGTCAAGAAGGGAAATGTCACAGTCATTGTTTTCATCATAGCATTCCAAAATGCGCAAGATGAGCTGCTTCCGGTAATGACACTTCAGGCTACGGATTTACTCCCTGATCCATCGGTTGCAAAACTGATGTAGTGCGGGATGGTAGAAAAACTACTTTGATCCATTGTAAGTTGCTTGGCTCAATGTGAGCAGTACAATTGTCCATTAATAAAACGATTTTCCTCTTTTTCTTGGCCAGTTCCTTATCCCACTGTCCAAGATATTTCTGGAATAAATCCGGCGTCATCCAAGCCTTTTTATTTGACTTGTAATCAGTCCTCCGAGAGTTTCTCCACATTTTTGAAGCACCTTGGTTTTTGAGATTTTCCGATAACAGTCAGCTTCAGTTTTTCTGAGCCATTCATATTGGCGCATACCAGAATGGTTTTCCTTACTTTTGAGAGTTTACCACCGGCACATTTCTCTCCTTCGAACTTTAAAGTTTGATTTGTAGTGAGCTTGTAAAACAAACCTGTTTCATCGGCGTTGAAAATGTCCTTTTCATCTTAATTGCGAATAATGTCCGGCCAAACATTTTCCATCCAGTGATTGATATCGGAAGACTAGCAAAACCTAGGACAAAAAGACTACAAACACTAGCGGCTTCACCCACAACTTTGCCTCTCCTAATGTTGTGCCGCTTCTTAAAACCTATCCAGTCATCCATTGGAACAAACAACGATCTTTTCTTCAAAAAGTTCTGCAATTTCATTAGCCTTTGCCATGAACGGGTGCCTGGAGAATGGCACCCGTTATAGGAAGATTTCTACTTCTCTGTGGAGTAAACCACTTAAATAAGACATCTTCCACATTTTCTTTTTCTGCCTTTCGCAACCTCTTGCATCCGATTATGTTTTTTTTTTCCATATGCAGAGAAGATAGAGTCACGATTCTTCCAGATAGTGGCTACAGTTGATTTAGACACGGAAAATTCTTTACAAATGGCTGATTGACTTTCGACTTTTTGTAATTTTAGAATAAACTTAACTTTATCCTCGATAGAAAAAGCTTTTCGCTTTCCAACGTTAGCCATGGTCAATGCAAAGTTCACAGAATGATAAGCAATTAAACTAAAATGGCAGAGAAAACACGTGATTGCTCCTCGGTCGTCTGATCAGAAAGTACCTCCCCCTTCCCTGGTTGACACCAGGCCAGGTTTCCACCGGGGGAAGAGGGGAGACAGAAACTGTAAAGATCCTTGCCTATTGTTCCTTTGTCCCACTTATGGAGCTAGCAGCGACTCTAACAAAGGTACAATAGGAGAGGAATGTGGTCTCTGGACCAGAGTATTTCATGCAAAAGGGGTAACTCTTGTATAAGTTGGGTTGACTCGAGCACAATTAGTAAAGAATGTCCCTTTGGGCAAGTGAAAAGTTTGAAGTTTTAGAAATTTTTCAGTTCGCTATAACCGAGTCTCTAGAGTTTGCTGTTCGTTGTAAACGTATGAAAATACATTATTAACATAGGACTTCAGTTGGGACCATGTAAAAGGTTCGCTGTAACCGAGGGTTCGTTATATCCCGGGTTCGCTATATCGCGATTCGACTGTATAATTTTATTATTTTCCTAATAAATTTTTGAACATTGAAAAATAATACAGAACGTTTTTCTTAACAAGAGTTCATACATTTTGGACCGACAAGAACAGAATTCTTTTTTTTTTCTTTTGCAAGTCCCTCATGAAATGTTTTTTTTTTTTAAATTCCCTTAAATTTTAGTTTAATAGAACAGTATTATGCGTGTGTCAATCTAGTGAGATTCCTTTTCATGAAGGAGAGTCGTTTTCTTATAACAAAATAAGGGGGAAATGCGCGCTTTAATGAAATTTTCAAATTTTGCCTTTTTTGGCCTTATTTTAAAGACGGTTTGGCCTTATTTTGCCGCTTGCTTGTAACATTCGGATTTTCGTGAAAGAATGCAAATCTTGTTGCACTGTTATTGTGAACATGTAGTGAGTTATGCAACCTCATGTGAGAACGCTAATTCTTGAAGCGTCATTGCAATTTGTGTTAATCAGCAAGTCAACTGTTTATGGTTATCGTCTTCCGTCCATTTTGTGTGTTTGTTAAATAAACTTTGTTTTTCAAACTTGGCATGGTTCTTGAGTATAGAACAACACTAACTACATGCAACCACCCCTTTGGTTACGATGAGGTAGCACAGGATCCCTCAGTGCATTATTATCAAAACAAATCCTAACATTTCATTTCCCCAATTTTAAGTTGCATAGGTGTATTTAATAAAGTTATATGCGATTTATCATTGTGTATTTGATAAAGTCATATGTAATTTATCATTGCAAAGCCTGAAATTATGATGCAAAAACAATAATTTTTCAGGAGGAAGTCTGTTCAGTTTGGTTTCATACACATATAATACCAACTAGGGATGTTACGAATATTCATTATTATGTCTATTCGGTCTGGCTGAATGTTAAACAGATGTTCAGCAGAATAAATTCGGAATAAAATATTTTTTTAAATGTTGGTTTAAATCTATTTAATAAATAATATTGCAGAATTGCATTCCGGTACACTTATTATCATAAAAAAATCTAACATTTATCCAATTTTAAGTTGTATAGTACATAAGTGTATTTAATAATGTCGCCTATCGTTTATAGAAGTCTGTTCTATATGGTTTCATATATATTACCAACTTCAGAAAATAAACGAGTATAGAACAGCATAATGCAAGTGCTGAAAGATATTTTCTTGCTAAATTTGCGAACCTTGGAAATTTTTCTGCATTTTTTTTCTCGCCAATTAATTGGACACTCCATCCCACCTATTAAAAGTTCTTTATCAAAATAGGAATTTACTTCTAGTAATTTTAATTTATCCATTTAATTTTCTTCTGTGTCTGTCATTGTCAGGTTTTGCAATGATGACTCTTCTATTTCTTTGAAGCAATCCCAAAATGATGAGAGTTTCTCATTTCTTACTATTGGAATTAAGAAATTTAAAATATTACAAATATACATAAAGGTATTAATATTTTTTAAATATTCAAATAATAAAAATCAATTTTATTTAATATTATTTTTTTTCATTTAAAATGTGAAAAATATTTCATTTACATTCAAAAGTGAAATGTTTTTAAAAATCTGGTATTCGGCCCCCCGAATATTTGGTATTCAGCTATTCGGATAAATCACTATTCGTTACATCCCTAAATAAAATTGCATACGAAAATACAGTATGCACGTAGCCTTTTTAGTTTAAACATACCAAAAAGAGTGTGTTGTTTTGAAGGATTAACTCGTTCCCATTCGGCAAATTCCCACAGACTCTTAACCCCACTATTATTTTCTCAATTTTGACAATTTTCTTTCAGCTCTTGAAATCGATGTAGATAATAGGGCTGTGCTAGAGTACACGGGAAAGTCATTACGTTAAACATGCTAGGAATGTAAAGAAAATTCAGTATGCGGCCTATTTGCAGAATATACGGTCTGGCCGAATATTCTGCAAATAGACTCTTGACTCTTCTGATAGGCTGATGACTCTTTTATTTCTGTGTAACAATCCCAAAATGAGGATAATTTCTTATTATATTACTAACTGTTATGCCCGGCATTAAAATACTTTCATGTCTAATATTTTTTATGTTAAAAACTACTTTTGTATAGAAAATTACAATACCCAAAATTCTTTTATCGTCTGAAATGTTTTTTAATTAAAATGAGAATATCAGTTGAACCAGACGATTTTTAAAATCCGCCGATAGCTAATTTTCTCCATAAGTTATTAATATTTATTGCATGGGTACTTCAAATTTTGTTCATAAATCTTGCAGTATAAGAAAAATTTTAACGGATGTTGTGGGACAATTACATAGTAAATTTTTCATTGAGAAAAAGCGTTAGAATAAATATGAATAAAAAAATAAAATTCATCTTCATCCAAAATTCTTCTAATGTGTTCTAGCAACAGTTCTTATGTATTCTTGTTCTTCACCAATAAAAAAAAAGTTTTCTAAATTTTATACACAATATAATTTTTGAAAAATTATTAAAAGGAGGGCAACGAATTGAACGGAAATGAAAGTTGTGTCATGAAAAGTTAATTTTTGAAACTTTTATTATGTATAAAAATAGTTTTTGTGACAAATACATATTTTCGAAAAACATCACGGAAAATGCCAAAATCTTGCTTAATTTCCAATTAACTGAAAATTTAGTAAGATTTGGGGCTTTTAAAAGTTGATGGTTGACTCTCTTCTTATATAAAACATATTTATAAAAATAAGCAAACATTTCAGAAATAAAGGTAAATTAGTTCAAAGTCTAACCGTTGCCTAGCAACGGAATAGCTATAAATTTGCATTATTTCAAAATCGTCTGCACGTAATTAACAATTATTAAATTTTAAAAAATTAATAAAAATTGAAGGAAAAATGTCACAGATATAAAATTGGTATCATTGAAAAGGTAAAATTTTGAACTTTCAGATGGTATAAAAATATTTTTTGTCGGACAATAAGCTCCGAAGTTACGGCGGAAAAACGATTTCGGTTAATTTCTAATTAACTGATCGTTTAATTAACTTTTGGACTTAGAAAAGTTCATAAGTGTCTTCCCCTTGACTTAAATAATAAGTGTGTAAAATTTGGTTGAAAACAGTCCATTGGTTTAGGAGGAGATGTTGAACACAACCACAATGACTTTTATTTATATTAAGATTGGTTAAGGTAATTAAAATCGTCGGTTAGCAAGCAACACTACCTATCTCATTTTTTTTTTTTTTTTTGAAATTTCAAAGAGGAAGAAAATACTCAATTTTTCGGAACCATTAACGAATATTTTTAACTTTTTTTCACACCTGGTTGGAATATGTGATCTCATGTTTATAACAGAAGTTAAATAAAATTCATAAATATTTTTATTGGTTCCGAAAAATTTAGTACTTTCTCCTCTTCGAAATTTCAAAAAAATGAGATAGGTGGCGTTGCTTGCTAACCGACGAAATGTTACAAAAGTGCATCAAGGTATAAAGATTTTTTTAAATATACAAATAAATAAATAAATCAATTTTATTAAATTTTAATTCTTTTCATTTAAAATTTGAGGAATATTTTACTTACAATCAAAAGTGAAAAGTGTTTAAAAGCGATTATCCGACCAAATCTTTATTCATTACATAACTATCCTATACAGAAGTATCAAAATTACCTATTTATCAAAATTACCCTATTTTAGTTTAAATATACCGAGAAATCGATCCGTATAATTGGATATTCTTATAACTTGGCTTCGGATAATTGGAGTTCTACTGTATACAGGGAAGTTGAAAGGAGAAGACCCCCTCCGGTTAAGGGAATAATGGTGAATGTTTGCTTCAGACGACGCGTCAGGCATATTGAATCGGTTTCTCATTCTATTCATCTCATAGAGAGGAAGAAAGCAATCCCAGGAATTTGCTCAGAACGAGTTTTTGTTCCTGTTCAGTGAATTCCGCATCACGACGGGGTTCAACCCGAAGAAAATCCATTGTGAAATGCTTCCGAAACTATACTTATAAAAGGCAATGTTTGTATGCGTGTGTGTCCGCGATGTCCAGACGAATCTATCGCACTTACAACCATGAAATTTGGCACACAGGTAGTCGTAATGGTGACTAAATGCACCTCGAAGCCGAAATTTTAAAATTTAATCTAGAAAAAGTTTTATTTAATGTTTTGTGTTGTTTGGGGTCATTTTCGTCACGTTTACGGCTGTAGTATATTTTCTAATGATAGTTGAAAAACAATCGATGCACCATTGGATAGAGCAAACAATTTTCTTCTAATGAAATTTGTTTTGAGCTTCAAACGTAATTTACTGAAATTTGAGAAATTTTTAAAAAATAGTCAGTTTTGCCGACAAAAGTTTGTTTTCGTATTTAAATTTACTGCATCTCCCGTTCTAATAACGTTATCTCTTTCATTTTTTTGCGGTAATGAATGGAATATTCTCCCCGATTTAAAACAAGAAAGGTTAAAATATCTTTTATGGTTGAATATTAATGAATTTTTTTCTGAAGTGTTAAAATATTTTTGCTCCATTTTTTCCCTCTTTGCTTCTTCGTAACCAAGGTCGCGGTGTTCTATTCCCAGCATGCATTTGGTCGAAACCTCGTGACGTCACAATCCCTTTGTTTTCAGCAAAATTTTGAAGTACGATCGTACCGTCTGTCGTGGAGCGGACAGATCATGGTTTTAATTTGTTTGTTTTTATACTTTTTGATAGTCGATGTAAAGGCTGATATCTTTAGTTTCAGAAGACATGTTCATTCTGCGTGAACTTTCGCTGAACGTGATAAAAAAGTGAAATATGTCCTCAAGGAGCTATTTACACAATGTGGCTTCAAAGTTTAAACCTGAAGCTGAAGATTGTAAGCTTTTTTAAAAAAATTGTTGAAATTCAGGATGTAACGGGCAACGCCGTGAGAATACTGCTAGTTAAATATAAACAAACAACTCCTGTTTGACCACGATATTCTTGGCTTATGCCCGCGGAATATTTTTAAAGCGACAAATATTTTTTTTTTATTCATCGAGGTATTCCAAGAATTAAAGAGAATAATTACGCTTAATGCTATTTGATATGGGAATTAAAACATCGTTTGTTTCTAAAGGTACAGTGGAACCATAACAAAAATTCGAACTAAGAAAAACGGCGTCCAAAAAAGAGTGCAGCAAGAGAAAATGACATTTCTGAAACTAAAAATAGCAATAAAAATTTAATATTCGCAATTTTAAACAAATAATACATAATTACTAATATAATAGCTCAAATCTCTCGGTAACGCTCTGACGTCACCAACAATAAAACTCGCGCCATAACACTGCGAGACGTTGAACAGCATTATTTCATTGTTAGAGAAGCTAAATTTCAGTAATTTTAAATTTAAAAGAGTAATTGTCGTTCTAATTTCAAATTTAATAGCTCTGAAATAGTGAAATAAAAGTTGCTATCGATTGCTATAAAAATTATCTCGCTATGATCAATAGTTCCCGAGAAATTTTAGATTATATTAATCATATATTTCAAATTAATTTCCGTTTTTTAATAGAAAGTAGTAAATTACGTCAGTGGTATATGATGCGCGTGATATACTTTGGACGCCATTATTGGACGATATTATCTACTGCAATCTTGATGATATAATTTGATAATATTTTTTGGCAACGTTTGACAAGCCGAGATGTGCTTTGTTTTGATTAGACATCTGAAGTACAAGGACAATTTTTAAACAACGAAAAATACTTCACACGGAATCATGTTTCCCAAGAGGTTTTTTTGAATAAAGAAGTATGTAAATAATTTGTAAATAAAAAAATATTTCCTGTCATAAAACATATGTTTATTTTATTTGTTTTCGATCAATTTCTCTCGCATATATATCTATTTAAACACGTCAAATTTGACGGAAAGTCTCTCGAATGAAGAGGCAATTTGCATCCGTCATACCATGACGGGTGATTTTTCTAGTTAATAAATAAAAAGTAAGTAATTTTAATAACAAAGTAATTATAATTATGATTAAAAATTGATAATTTTAATAAAATCCCTGAGCAGGGTTGCCTCAAGTAGACGAGTCGAAGAAAGGAGGGATACGGATATAAAATCAACCGCAACATTTGGCAAACTAAACGCACTTCCGTTAGGCGATGAATTCGTTTTCGAAGGAAGAACAAAGAGAAATATGACTTCTCCCGGTTTTCTCTGCTCCAAATGAAATAAAGCCCTTTCCTTCACCCCCAAAATTCAGTGGAATATCCCGTTTCCATAACTACGGGCACGTCTTGTGTCTAGGGTTTTTCTCGTGGCGGTAGGACAGTATATAGCACTTTTAATAGTGTACAATAAAGCTTCAAAATAAGCAGTTATCGCCACAGACAGAGACGCAGGCATAATTCCGAAAATGATTTTTCGATCTTGATCATAAGCGTCAAGTGTCATCAAAATCTCGAGGTTGAATTTTTGACGATTGCAGTACTATGCCTAAATATGTGCGCAAGAAGAAAAAAAATGAGATAAATTAATGATCTACAAATAAACTTATCTAGCACCTTTTTAAGAGCGGCAGCTTTGTTCTTCTCAACCATATTTTGAGATAGCGACCGATCTGTTTATCTGAAGTGCGACAGGCTTCCGTGATTGTCTCTACCTTTGCATCTATCCCTATTAGAAATTTCGCTTTCTCAGTTGCAGGGCCGGACAGAGGGGGTTTCGAAAGTTGCGAGGGCACAAGACCCCGCACCGCACAGATTTTGCAAAACGAAAATGAATTGCATTGATTTATTGAAGGAAATCAAAATTTGTCATCAAGTTTTGCCTTCCAGGACACAATATTACAAATATTGTAATATTTATTTAAAAATAATTTATTTCAATTGTATCCAAATGAAGGGTCGCCTGCCCACACCACCCTCCATTTTCGAACGAAATCGAAAAAATACTTCTGCTCTGTACATTTTTTATGGGTAAACCTTGTAGAAATCCCCCAGCCCCAACGACCATACCGATTTCGACAATTTTTATTTTAT
>BGPR01030274.1:0-18364 GCA_013235015.1 Araneus ventricosus
TTATTTTGTCGTCATTAGCCGCAAAGGGGAGACTTCTTGCTTTTTTTGTTTTTATTTTTATTTATTTATTTTGCACTTTATACCGCCCGGAGAGAGGGGGTGCACACTTTTTGGAGAACACTGAATGGATGTTCGAAATGCCTCAAATTGTCTTATGGGGTGGAGAACACCTTCTAGAGAGCGATCGCCCCTCCAACCCGACTCATCTTTAAATCTAGGGAAAGTATGAAATGTTTCCACGGGGGATATTTTATCATCATTTCACTTGAGGGTGGTTTGGTGGATTTGGAGTATACGCATGATTAATATGCACGGAGATGGGTTCTGTGATTTCGGCATGCGATCCCTCTCCTTTTCAACAGGCGACAGCCTTTTATTTCCAATGGCATCATCTCTTCTGAAGGAGAGTGGCAAAGAAGTAAAATATAACAAGGGATAGAAAAAAATCATAAATGATTTCAGATCGGAGTTTTGTAGTGATGGCGTGTCTGCCTTTTTCATTTGGGTGACGGTGGCTTTATTTCTGTCTTGCCATCCTGCAATGCTGAAGTATGGTAATTTTTCATACATCCATTTCCTCTCGGCTTGATTTCTGCTGTTGCTTTCTGTCTCTCTCTCATTTCAACTGATAGGTGAAAGTTTACAGTAAGGTTTTTTTACAACCTCTTTTAGATATCTGTAACAACTTCACTTCTGTTCCAGAGTCTAGTTAAACTGCAAGAACAATCAATTTTATTCTATTTACGAATCATTGTGTCGGAATGCTTTATTTACAAGTTGATTTTCTTAACACAAGGGATGGAAATGTGCGTGTGTGATATTTTTAGGTTATGTGAAACTTTTCGATATACTACTACTGTTATGTATGTCAGCACACACACACAAATTACAATTGGACATCTTGGCGGTGAATATCAGGAAGAGTGCAGTTTCTCGTTTTCTGAGTTATACCGTTGATATTTATCCATTTATTAGAACAAAATTTCTCGTGGAAGTACTAAGAAGGAGGGTAAACGCTTTGTGGGAAGCTAAAAGATGCTCGAAGTGACTCGAGTGGATCACCTCTCCAACATGACTCATTTTTAAATGTAAGGAAATGTGAAATCTTTCCTTTTTTATATTTTGTCATCATTTCACTTAAAGTTTGTTTGATGAATTTGGATTTTGAGTAGGTATCCATGATTAAATGCGCGGAGATGGGTCTGTGCCATCCCCTCTCCTTTCAATATAACTCGTTTTTAAAAAAATAAGAATGGAAAGAATAATAAATTAACGGGTGAGGAAAACGTAAATGATTTCAGATACAGCGATTTTGTAGAGATGACGCGTCTGTCTTTTTCATTGGGTTGGCACCTTGTTGATTTCTACTTTGCCGTACTGTGAAGTTGAAGTAAGACAATTTTTTTTTTATAAATCTTTGTTTCCTGCTGTATTCTTCCTCCTCTATTGAAAGGTGAAAATCACTTTCAGTGGTTTTTCTCTTAGAACTAGGTAACAGTTTTGTTGTTCTAAAAACTAGTTGCAACAAAAAAGTAAAAAAAAGACGATTGAAAATAATAAGTTTGATCTTGTTCATGAAACTTTGTTCTAAAACAGTTTATTCCCAATTTAATTTGCTTCTACAGTGAATGGTAGAAACTTATTGAATAGTAGAACCCCCCTCCCTTTTTTTTTTTAAATTTTCTGGATTTATCCTTTTGGAAACGGAATGGATGTATTCGAAATACCTCAAATTGTCTTACGGAGTTGAGAATATCGGGCAGCGATCGTTTCTCTAATCTAACTCTCCTTAAAATCTTAAAAAAGTGCGAAATGTTTCCACGGGGGATATTTTATCTGTTAACTCGGAGTGTATGTTGGTAGATATAGATTTTAAGTTTATAGGCATGATTAATGAGCACGGAAATGGGTCTGTATGTCGTTGTCCTTTCTTTTCATGGGTGACGGCCTATTTCCATGGCATTTCTTGCAGAGAAGAATGAAGTGTTTAGAATAAAAAGAGGGAAATATTGTAAATGATCGCAATTATTTAATGTTGGTGCACTTAATCTTTTTACTTTCTCGTATACGAAGTATACAAAGAGAAAGTATTGTAATCGTCAAAAAAATTCGAACTCGAGATTTTGACGAATCGCCACGTTTTAGACCTCCCTGAGTCCGATAAACACAATTTTGGAATTATGTCTGTGTGTCTGTGAACACGATTACTCGAAAACTATTAGAGCTACGGGGGTGAAATTTGGTATGTGATCTTTACACATAATTTGTAGGTTTCTATCAAATTTTGGACAAAATCCGTCCACGGGAAGTCTGTCTGTCCGCGGTCATGTGAACACTATAACTCAAAAACTTGAATAGCTAGATGAATAAAATTTGGTACATCGTTTTATCGTCATGAATGTAGGTCCGTATATAATTTTGGGTCAAATCCTTCAAAGGGTTGACTGTCTGTCGGTCTGTATAATCGCATACTTGTAAAAATTATATCTCTTAAACGCTTTGGCTTAGATGAATAAAAATTGGTATGACGTTTGCTAATATTAATTATAGATCTGTGCTCAAATTTCGTTTCAATCCGTTGAAAAAAGGTGTTCAAATTGCATATTTGGTTAAAAATGCACATTGCGACTGTGTGTTGGCGAGCGTTTCGCTTATTTTCTGAAGTCAGTATAGTTGGCTTTTGACCTTGGCGATCCACGAAGGAAATTGTAGCTTCGGAAATTATGGCAACCCCCTGAACCCGGAACTTCGTTCTGACATTCTCCAGATGGAAGGTATGGTGATATCTTGCGTGTTATTTGTAGTAAGATTTCGTTCCCAAAAACTTTATTTAAAGTTGTGGTACCTCAGTGCGCGTAAAAATTGAGAACTTACGCAACTCTTTTAATTGGTATCATTTTCCTTTTACACATAATCATAAAAATGGGCGCAGGTCATTTTAAAATTATAATGACTCGGAGTTTAGGAAGCAAACGGGACAAATAATATACGGGACGTATGGCAACCCTAGTTAGAGGAAAAATGACACCTTTTTGGGAAGTATACGGGAAAGTTTAGGGGAGACCACTCCTGCTGGTTCGTTTGGTTGATGCTGACTTGATTTTTGACTTGCCATGCTACGAAGTAGGCATATGTTAATTTTTCTTAAATCCATGTTCTCCCTTCAGTGCTTGCTTTCTGTTGTGGTTTTTTTTTTTTTTCTCTTTTCAATAAAGGTGAATGGCTGCTTTCAGTCTCGCCGCCATCCCTTGGAAGCAGGTGACATCTTTACCGTTATTCTGATATTTAGTCACGGATACTTTATTTCTAACTTGCTGTCCTTCTACAAGCTATAGGAATATTTAAGAATATTAAATTTTGATGTAATATATGCAGCTTTTAGAACCGATATTTTCGTGCTTCGCATATATTATATTAGAAATAATATGAATTTAACAAATCGTGGTTAAGGAGAGAAGTCCATATAGTCCCCTCAAGAGGTAAAGTAATGATGCAAGTTCTATCCTTTCCTCGGGTGGTTTTGTAAGATGGTTGTGTTAAAGCATTTCTGTATCGTCAAGATATTTCACAGTATACTTTAACTTTGCATCATTTAGCTTCCTCGTAGTATAGGTGACAGAGAACGCGTGTGAGAATGACCTTCGTCAGATGGATAAACTAAGCTACAGAGACTGACTTTCCGTCTTGTGTGGTAAGCATTTAACTCGAAGTATAAGAGTGGAGATTCTTTCAGACAAAGTTCAGTCCGAACATCGCTGGAGTTAGCGGAAACCAAGATGAACTTGCGTAGAGTAAGAATGTAACAAATATTCGGCCGAATATATTCAGGATAATGATTTTTTAATATCAGCTTTTAAATACTTATTATCAAAGAATATTGCAGAGTTACATTTCAGTACATTTGTTATCAAAAAATTCTCCTGACATTTACCCAATTTTAAGTTGCAGAGTGCATAGGTGTATTTAATAAAGTTACATATACTTTATCATTGCAAAATCTGAAATTGTGATTCAAGAACAAGAATTTTTCAGCTTTTCCAGGAGGAAGTGTGTTCTGTTTGCTTTCATACACATATAATACCAACTAGGGATGCAATGAATATTCAGTATTAGGCCTATTCAGCCCTTTCCCAAATATTCGGTCTTGCCGATTGCTAAACAGATATTCGGCAGAACAAATTTAGGGTAAAATGTTTTTTTACAAAATGTTGCTTTAAATATATTTAATAAAGTATATTGCAGAATTGCATTCCGGTATATTTATTATAAAAAATCTACCATTTATCCAAATTTAAGTTGCATAGTACATAAGTGTATTTAAGAATGCTGCATATCATTTTTAGAAGTATGTTTTATATGTATTACCAGCTTCAGAAAATGAACGTTCACATTATGATGCTTGCAGGTGGTGAAAGATATTTTCTTCCTAAATTTACGAACCTTTGAAATTTTTCCGCATTTTTTTCCTTCCATTAAGTGGACACTCCATCCCAACTATTAGAAGTTCTTTATCAAAATAGGAATTTACTTCTAGTAATTTTAGTTTATCCATTAAATTTTCTTCTGTGTTATTGCGATGTCCTGTAAAGATGACTCCTTTATTTCTTTGAAGCAATTCCAAAGTGAAGAAGGTTTCTCATTTCTTATTATTGGAATTAAGGTGTCTAAAATATTACAAATATACATAAAGATATTCACATTTTTTTTAAAGTAACAAATAATAAAATATCTATTTTATTTAATCTTACTTTTTTTCATTAAAAATTTGGTATTCGGCCAAATCACTATTCGTTGCGTCTCTAGCGCAGAGTTAGTCTTCACTCACTGATTCTGTGGATACTGTATCAATGTTATTTTGGAAAGGTGAAAAGATAGAATAAAATTTCTCTTCGGTAGATAACTAGTAGCACAAATACGCAATGGTGCTGCGAGTTTCAGATATTTCATGAATTATAATAAGTGCTTGGGCCGTCTATTTTGCTTAGAACTTTCACTGCAAAAAGAAGCCAATACCATAGTTCTCGTTTATGTTTGAAAAGTTGTAAATGTTGAGAAGAAACTGGTAATATTTCTTTCTTTTTCTACCCATGGTCAAAATCGCCTGCTGCGACCTATACTGCGTTTTGTAAATCCTTCTTACATCTTATGATCTATTTTCCGCCCTAGATGCTATTTTTGTGATTTGCGGTGAGATTCGTATGAAAAAAAAAAAAACATTTCAAATGAACGTGAAAATTTAATGTCTAAAAGGAATTGGTAATTTATTATTTTTGGGTTCATTTCCAGTCAGCAAATTGGTTCGAAAAAGTGTGCGAGTTTGTGCTGGCATCTCTAAACACCCGAGTAAAAGAATTATAGGAAAGAAATAAGTCCATTCCTGCCCTCAATTCCCTCTAGAATTTCACTAAGTTGGTTGGGAATGCATCTTTCACCCGTATATAACAGACACTGCTAAATTTTCACAAGCAAAAACCAATTTTATGAGTAAACTTCCTGACCATATTTGTTTCTGGCTCGTTGCAAATCTTGTTAGATATAACTTGAGATATGAGGATTTATGTCGATTTACCGCAAAACACGATTTACTACAATACCACAAGTTGTCAACCTGTCACGGTCGTCCCGCTGTGTTGTCCATTTTCTCGCACGCGCAGGAAAGAAGAATCCTCCTCATCACCTTTTCTTATTTACTTTATATTCCTACATCTCTTCCCTCCGCCTCTGGGATTTGAAAAGGAGTCGAGTCGGAAAAGAAATCTGTCTTCTTCATAAAATGCTGAGTGGAATATAATTTTCCGTCCCCGCTTTATATATAAAAGGCTGCGGGATCCCTTTGCGGACGGGCGCATGCACTTGATATGCGGGAAAAAGGGCCGGCACTTAATCAAATGATTCATAGTCGTCAAATGCGAATGCGTGATGAATGATTTCGCGCGAATATAACTCCATTCCCACCTCTTCTCCTTTCTTTTTCATTGTGATGGATGAAGAAAATCGCTTTAATCCATAAAAGACCGTCTATCTGTGCTCGGACGAGTGGACTGGGGAATCCTTGAGGGGGATATAAGGCGAGAAAAAAAGGGGGCATATATATGCCCTTCCCCCGTATGTGGTTACTTCGTGACGTATCTATCTCGCTCTCTTCAAATAATCTGCTGCGGAAGGTATCCGACCTAAGAGGGTGGAGCAGAAGAGGAACAGCTCATCTCGTCCACGTGTCCGACGGTTGGTGGGGGCCGGGAGCAGCTATTTGCGGGTCGCCGAGGCGTGAAATTTTTCATAAGACCTCTCTCGACCCCGCCCATGCTCGATTACGCACCCTACCACCCGCACAAAGACCCCTTCGACGCCTTCCGCATATGGGCCGGTGCTTCCACGTTCGTTTGCTGCAGCAGCCTTTTATTTGATATGAGCAACGAATGCTTCCTTTTGAAAGCAAGCAGTTGCCACCTATGTGTTTAGAAAAAGCAGTGGAAATTGTCTATTAGCGAGATATTTATATTCAGTTTTGTAATTATTTGTGGTTGGTTACTTGGATTCATTTGGAAGCTTTTATGATGAATGGAAATGGTTAAAAGCTTTTAAGAATTTGATTTTTTACCCGACCGTCTGTTTCGTGAATATTTTACGATAGTGATGTAGGTGTAAAAAAAAAAATAGGTTTAAGTCATATTTCATTAAATAGCTATTGAATGATTCTTAGTCTTTTAAATTTTAAAAAATGATAAATTTATAAATCTTGCCATATTAAAAAAACTAATTTAGCGATGGAAATTATAAATGTGCGCAATCTTTAAAAGCCAAAAGTAAAAGCTTTTGTAAGGAGGAAAGGAACCCTTGAAACGATATATTATTGCTACTCGGATCTTCAATTCTGATTTTTAAAATCTTGAATCTCTTGCCTGTTTTGACCGATATTTTACGTTTATGAACATGAGTGAGAAATTTGAAAAAGACGCGAGACGAAACGAGTTGTATTTGTTACTATACATTTAGCTTTTAATAAAAATCCCTTTTTAATTGAGAATTTCTCACTGAGGAATAAAAGATCTAGAATTGGCAGTTGGATTATTTCATTTGGTATACATTTGTATATGATTTGCTATTTTGTTTTAGTTGAACCCTGCACTCTGATATATTAAAATTTGCGACTTGTTTGCTATTAATATTGTCATTTCTGTTTCAACTTGTCTGTTAATTAAAAATTTTATATTCCGAATTATTATTGCCAGCCCAATTTTTCTTTTAAGTAATTGAAGAAGTTTTTTGAATAATTGCCAAAAATTCTCCTTTGTCGTTGGTTTGCTACTCCAGTTATACTTTTAGCGTTGCGAAATATTTCAGCAGTTTTATAAAAATTGAATGAATTCGCATGACGTCACAGATGTAACTGTGCCTGTCATCTAACATCTAACTGTATGTTTTTTTTCACTCTGCTGTGACGTCACGTACTTTTTGGCTTAAGCCGATTGGGCCAATTGCTTCAAATAGGGCCCCACGCCTGAATCTTATCTACTCTCTGCTAAGTGAAATGGTTTAACTAGGGTGAGGCAAAAAGGGTACGTGGATGAGCATCATTACCAGAGGGTGCAAATTTAAGTTTAAGAATTTAAAAATACTATTTTTTTTTTCCTTTCACTTTCTCGTATATGACCTATACAAAGAGAAAGTATTCTAATTGTCAAGAAATTCGAATTTCAGATTTCGATGAATATTCGTGTCGGGGCCGGCTCCAGGGGCGTGCAGTCTGTGCTGCGGCACAGGGCGCCGAGCGTGTAGGGGCGCCAATTCCGAATCATAAATTTGAAAATTCGCGCGCGTTATATGGCTGCTGACTGGAATAATAGAAAGAGCAATAGAAAGGAAAGCCAAAGGAATAATAATCTAATAAGCGAATGATAAATAATTATAGTTAATAGATATAATTAATAATTATAGTTGAATCTTTTAGCATACGTACCAATATACGACGTCTACAAGGGGGGGAGACGCCACAATAATTTCGCACAGGACGCCGAATACTGATTCATGTTTTAACTGCCCTGAGTTCGAAAAAAATTATGGAGGATTATGTCTTTCTGTGTGGCCGTGAACGTCATAACTCTGAAACGCAACGAGCCAAATGGATGAAATTACTTATGTGGCTATATCACCAAAATAATAAGAGCTAAAAGAAGGAAATTTGGCACACGGTTTTATCATCAGAATTGCGATCGATATCAAATTTTGGACCAAATCTGCAACCTCAAAAGTAGTAGACAAGAAAGTCGAGGGAAGAACATTTTCGCTGGCTTTTTCTTAACTCTAAATCCCTAGATTTTGAAAACGAGTATATGTAATAATCTCACTTAATTTTATTTCAAATTCTAATATTATATATTTTAAAGTCTTAATGTATTCCAAAATCACTTTTCTTAAACTCCAGTTTCGTTCTATTTCCCGCTCTGGAGGTATATTAAATCTCTCGTTTTGGCATATTTACTACTAAAAGAATATTTTAATCGTTTTCACGCGCACACAAATCGCGAAATCAGCGACTTATTGCCGCCATGCATTTTCCCTAAAACACTTGCGTAATATACTAAAAATAGCTATTATTCCCTTCACTTTGATCACGTGTCTATCTGTTAAATCCCTACCTGAGAAAAAGCAGGGATTTTCTGTCCTCTTTTGGCTTTGAATCTTAAACTAAGATGTACGTACATTCCGTCACTCTCCCATAATAAAATGAAAATTAGTACATAACTCGGCCTGTGTTTTTTATTTAACGACTACAAATACGAATACATTTCATATATATATTTTTACAAACATTTTTGACAGTTGGGCCCCGCACCGCCCCAAGTCTGGCCCTGGTTCAGTAAATTCCAAAATCAATTTGCCATTCGTCACATGACTCCATTTCGTAATTGTAGGATAAGAATATAGAAATATGAAAGACGTGAGTATGGATTCTGGACTGCGGTCATTTTGAAAGGTCAATGAATTTGTGAAGGAAATAGATCGCAAATTTTTTGTAATTAAAATTTATTGAGAGAAATAGAAACAGGGAGAAAAAAAAAGCTCACAAAAATCATGCAGTCTTGGATAACTTTTTTTGTGTGTTGGGAGTACAGAAAAAAAATGGTAATGGTTTAAAAATTAAAGGATTAATTTGATATAGAAATTTCCTTTTATTTTCAGATTTTGATAATTATGTCAACTTACATTTTTTTGGAATGCGCGGCATACGTATTTTCGCAATTTGATTAAGCTGTAATCGATTTTATTTTGGAAACGTGAAACTAGTCGGGACAAGTCTTTTTTTGGAGTAAGCTGCCGAAAGTACATTTTATCCCACTCCCCACTTTTGAAGAAAGTTCTCCCTGTAGTTTTCCCGCATTTTTTTTCTCGTTGGTCGGGTCATGCCATCTGTCGGTGAACTTTAAAAGCATTTAAACAAGTTAAAGAAATAAAGCTTCTATTTTACTTTATTAGTTTATCTTGGATATAAGTTATTTTTGTTTGATTTGTAACCTTCCCAAAGGTTCGTTCTTAATAAAATAAGCTTTTTTCACTTATGTATTTAAAATGAAACTTTGGTTTATTACGATTGATTAATTTATGAAAAAATATTGAGCAAATTTTAGGCTGTGCTTCTAAAAAAAGTTTTAAAATTCAGTATGTTTTTGTTTGCGTATTTATGTATTCTGCTCTTCTATAACTTCTAAA
The DNA here is from genome assembly GCA_013235015.1 of Araneus ventricosus. Taxonomy (NCBI): domain Eukaryota; kingdom Metazoa; phylum Arthropoda; class Arachnida; order Araneae; family Araneidae; genus Araneus; species Araneus ventricosus. The sequence continues at coordinate 9,712 of BGPR01030274.1, forward strand.
GATTGAACAAAACATACATTCTTAACATAAACAAAGCTTGTCCGATGTAATACCGTATACATGTAAAATAATTTTTATTGGATTTTCGGAATTCAGCCCAATTTTGAATGACTTGTTTAGCTTATAGTAAGTCTATGATTGTATTATTCTTCAGGATTTTTAAAAATTTTAATTGTGTTAATTTTTGGCTAAGGACCAAACTCCGATTTTCCGTTTGGTATTTTGATGCAGTTATTGCTTGTTGACTAATTTCAATCATGGCTTTCGTGAAGTTGGGAAGTTTGGATTTTTTTTTCTTAATTTTTTATATTCAATAATTTTTAGATAGAAGCATTTTGTCTCTCTCGTCCAATTTTTTCTTTCCTAAGATTCCACTTCATTTCTCTTTATTCCAAAACACTGAAAATGTGATTTGGAGTAAAATTAATTATATAAGTAATATTGCTGGGAAAACTAAGTCTTCTATGCATTCTAATTATTATCTTGAAATGCAGATATTCAACAAAACTGAAGTTTAAATTTATTCTGAATGATCGTCATATTTTAAAATATGCCGTCGTTTAAACTGTGCTATAACAGGAAATAATTAAACCTCTCTTTTCTATTTAATGAGAAAACATGAAGCGAAGGACTTCCAGATTTTACTGAATCGGAATTCGTAAACGCCGATTCTTCGGCTATTATACAGTTTGTTTTAAAGTCTGAATATATTTTAAGCACAAATTAAGTCATCTTTATGACACATTTTAAGAACTACCGATTTCATTATTGGAAAGCGGAATGATGCCACATTGTGGAAAAGCATTTAACATAGCAGGATCTTGAGTTTGTCTCTATTCCCCCCTTGTGTCCTTCGGCATTTTCGATTCTGAAAAGCGAGGATCTCGATTTTTCGATACGGGAGCGCTGTATGGCCGTGCCTGCCTTCGCAATTTCTCAACATTTATCGCCGCATGCGAAGCTTGCTCGACTCTGTAATCATGTATCGTCCCGAAATCTGCATCTGTAGACGAGGAACTTCGCTCTTCGCACCCACTCGATCGTCTTTCCTCAGAAGGGAAAGATTGAGGGGCCCACCATCGTATACATTAAGGACCATCTGTTTCTGCGATCTCTTCCAGAGAGAGTGCACGGCAAATATGCAAAGCGACTCCTGGATCTATCTATCCATCCCGCACAGCTTGTGCACGCCCGATATTAAAACAAAAGGGGAAAGAGAGAGAAGCCATATTCACTCATATATATCGAGAATAGATAGATATTACTTTAAATTTATTAAACGGTCGGCATTCGTCGAGTTTACACGCCGATTGTTGGGGTGCAACTTCTCCCCTGCCTTCTCAAGACTCTCTTCTCCCAGACGACAGCTGGCACGGCCACCCTTTCCTTCAGGAGGAACATGCAGATTCGTTCCTTTCCCGGAGAAAGCCGCATCTATTTATTTCTCCGGAAAACGGGAATCGATCCCGTTTGACTTTCAAAAGAGTTATTCCCGCACGCGTTCCTGAATCAACCCCCTCTACCCCCCATGGAAGAATTTTCTAGAGGGTGGGGGGTCGAGTCGAAACCTGGAGGAGGAGGAGGAGGAACCTTACCCTGTTGTGACAGACAGAGAATTTTATTATTTTACATATTGCCTAGAGAGATTCCTTCTCGATCAGCATGGGTGCCTAAAATCCTCTGTAAAGATATATATCTGTAACTGTAGCTGTAAGTGTATTGAAAGATTTTTATTTATTCTGATCCACCCTCTATTTTTTTATCGGTCCCCCCTTCCCCTGCAGCGTTTAGTTGTTGTTGAATCTTGCTGGCAGTAGATGTTCGGAGTTAGCTTTTCTTTCTCTCCTTTGGGGAATATTGCTCACTATAACTCGTAAATATCTCGAAATGTATTCAAAAAAATTGTTTTTCCCGTTCAGGATTCCGACAAAATTAGCTTCTTGTCTGCTTTTATTGGTTCGAAACGCCCAGAGCGGATCTTTTTTCGTTTAGATGTGTCTCTGATATTGCTATAGTTCGTGACGAAAGGATTGCCGAGTATATCTGGATAAAGTGGAACAAGAGACGGAATCGAGAACTGTTCAATCGTGGGAATTCAGTTGCTTTGAGTGAGATCTGTGTGTGCCGGCTGTTACGTCGTTATCTTGAGAGATTACAGTTGAATGAAAAATTGTTCTGCGTGATCTCTTATTTTATAAAAGTCATTTTTTTTAGGTTGTGTCGTAATTTTGAACTAATTTGTATTCAGTGATCGTATACGGTTTTATTCATAATTTTTATAAATGATAAACTGTTATGTCTTCATTTTCCTGTTGTTGGCAACACTATCTATGATATTTTTTTTGAGATGGTTACTGTATGTACTTGCATCGAAAACGGGGGACTTCCTAATATCAAATACATTCAAACCTGTTTTTGTGCAGTGGATGAGAAACGCATAAAATACAGCGCAAAAAATATATATCCTGAAATCTTGCAAGTAGCTACAAAAATATTTTTCGCAACACATTAAAATTTTTTAATGGTTTAAATACGGGCCGCATATAAACAGGTTTCAAAGTAATTGTAACTCCACTTATGTTAATAATTAGTATTAGTAATGTTTCAGTAACAGAAGTAGAGTATCTATATGATATAACATTTTTACAATTTTTTATTTCAAGATACTGTGTGTTAACCCTTTGCGGCGCAGTGCGCCAGCTGATGACACACCTAATTTCACTCGTTTCTCAACCGTTAAATTCAACTATAAATGTGAAATAATAGGTTTAGGATAGGGCTAATAGTATTCCTTTTAGAATGTAGTAGCCTTATGAGATTTCGTTTCGGAATCGGAATTATTAAAGATAAAGTTTGGGAAAATTCCTTAACTCAGAGATAAGAATTTTTTTCAGTCCTGGACGTTTGCAATTTTAGCAAATTAACTCGAAAATTGTCCTCCAATATTCTTGAAGTTTTAATTTATGATTTTCTGTAAGATACAGCAATATTTTTTGAGTGTATCAAGGTGGCTGTATCTAAGGGGGTTCTCATATGAGGGGGTGACCCCAAAAGGGGACGCCCATCCCCCCTCGGAATGAAGTAAGATTTAAAAAAAATGTAGATTCTATGTCTAGACAATGAACTAAACCCATTCATGATGTTTTTTCGTCATATTTCAAAAAATTTAATGCCTTGCCCCGCAAAGGATTAAAGAAAAGATGCTATATAATCTTTTATATATTTGATATTCTTGACCCTTTCGCATACAGTGACGTCCGATTCTTGGGTCGAGTTACAGAATTTTGGGTATTTAAGGTATCCGACTGTGTTCGGAGACATTTTTTTGAAAAATAACTTGTATATATTTTTTAATGTTATTTTTCAACTGCATATGTTTTAAAACTATGAAAATATTGTAAAATTTGGCTTTCAAAATAATATTTTTTTTAAAAAACTGAGAAATTTGAAGAAAAATGACAAAAATATCTGCCTTACGCTAACAGCCATAGAGAAAATCATATTCTAAATATACATAAATCCTTGTAGGAGTACATTTTTATGACAGTTATCTGTGTTATGCTCTAAAATATTTCTTCAAAATAGTTTTGAGATATAGCTGAACATAGTTTCTAAACTGGTAATTTTTCATAAAAAATGCTTTTCGTTTATATTTAAGCACATAAAAATAATACTCGATTTTAAAATTGACCTTAGTTTTTAGAGGAAAACATCAAGCATATTACAGAAAACAATCTCAGAAAATTTCATATCAATACTCGAATAACTTTTTGAGAAATCATTGTTACGGTCGAGAGTTTCCCTTAAAAATATCATCTCTCAGAAAACGGTTCTCAGTTTTCATGCAACATAAAATAAAGCTTACAGTTTGGTAATAAAACAGCTGTAACTCCAATTGTAATTCACGTAGAGTAAAAAGTGAGACAGTTTTGGAAAGCTGATTAAACAGACTACAAAATTAAGTCATAAAACGTTTTTTTTTTTTGATAATTTCATCAAAAACGACTATTTTAAACCAGTCGGATACCTTAAGTCTGCATTTAAATCAAAGTAGCCATTCATTCAAAAGACAAAAATCACTTGGACAGGCTTAAGTACCTCAGGTGTTCTTTCCATTCTTATATGGATTAAAAACAACTGTAGGGTGAAATGGGGCAAGAGGGTCTATAAATTTTTAAAATGGTCTCCTAGCTTGAACTGAATGCAACTTTAAGTCAAAACAGGTTCTAAAGTTTCTAATATTTAATTTATAAAAAGTTTGCAGAATTGAAGATTGTTTATTTTTCACACTGCCAAAGAATTTAGAAATCGAATTCGAAGTTAGTTCATTCAAATTCTGATATCTTCCGTCGTAAATAACTAATTAGATTGAATCTTGCAGCAAAATCATTAATAAGATAGCTTTTACATATTTAGTGTAAATAAATGATATTTTTAACCTGTGTAATAAAATAAATTGGGGTGTCACACTTACCCGAGGTAAAATGTGTTAAGGGGTAATTGTGGCACCTCACCTGGAGTTGGTCATAGAGGAGGTTTTTTTTTTCAACACACTAGTGTGAATCTTCATCATCTGCATTATCTTAATTGTAACATGTGCGAAAAAAGCAGAAAGAAGTCAGAAGTTCGTGTTTTTTCCAACGAAGTGAGCAGCTAATCTGAAAATGAAGATGTATTAAAACTACACTCAATGTCGGATTTTGATGATGTTGCAAGAAGTTCCGGAAGTTGAATGTCATGTACCATCAAATTTTAATACAAAAAAAGGATGCATATCTCCTAGTTCCGCCCAAAGGGGGGGGGGGCCGCCCGAAAGCGTAATGAATATATCGCTATGCTTTTGTTGTCTTGGAAGAAGCGGATGATGAGATCGAAGTAAAAACAATGGGACATGAATGGGGTGCATGAATGATATCAAAACTGAATTCCTACTAAACGAAGAAGACATTTCTTTCATTCCGTTTGAAGACATTCTGGCTGTTTTACCAAATCCAACCAAAAGGTTTGCTGGTATACGGGTTAGTTATACGAGACCCCATAGTTCAGTTTTCTTCTCAAAATATAATTTTTCATCTAGCCTACCACATGCACGCATTATAGTAGTGATCCTTTTTTTTTGTATTCTTTTCATAGAACTACATACCTATTTGTTCTTTAATTACTTTTTGAAAAGTTTTTTTTTATGATTTTTTGTAATAAAGGTTCTTTCCGTTCAATTTTTGGAAGACTTTGTATCATTCCAAATGTCCAAGAAAAATCTCGTAGCTAGTAAATAATAGTATCAATTCAATCGCACTCTCTCATAGTCTCTTTGTCATTGTAAAAGTGAGAAAAAAATATCCTTCCACGCTTGCCCCTTTTCAAACCACACTTGCCCCAATTCATGGGGTAATTGTGGCACCCAATCAATGTTAAGAAAAAAGTTGATCTTTTGAAATCTGTGGCATATTTATTCCAGATTGATTCAAAAATTATTTGTCAGTTACATTATGCATCAAATAATGAAAAAGTTACTACCACAGCTCTATTTATTTACCTACAAAATTCAGTCAAAGTCAAACTTCATTTTTTTCGTGTCACACTTGCCCCAGTTGACCCTAAATGCCCCAAATAGGATGTGTTGTTAAGTTAAGAGGATAAATAAATTCGTTCCTCAAGACATCAGTTGTGGCCGTGGATCGCAAAAATGTAGACAGCTTTCCTCGTCAAATATCTGCCCAAGATCTGTTTATGTAAACAAGTGTATATTCATCATTCCTGGGAGAATCTTCGTTCCTTAACAAATGTTATAAATATGGAAAATAAATACACGCAGTTTCTTGGATTTGTCTTTGTTGTCTTCAACTATTTTTGTTATTTGCATTATTTACATATGCGTTTGTGGTCGCGATTTTTTTTTTTACCCGAAAAGGGATCATGAAAAGTGTAAGAAGGTGTGGTTGAAATGAGTAAAATATCCACTGGGTTTTAAGGTGAAATCCAAGAGAACAAATCAGTGACAGTGTATATTTCTTGATACTAGTCAGTTATGTATATTTTTGAACGATATTCTTTGTTTCTCTGTAGGGTTATACTCCATTGCATGTTGCTGCTATGTTTGGCCGTGAGGAAATAATGGAAGTCCTTATTAACACCTACGGTAAGTTCTGTTTTATCATTTTCTAATTAAAGTTGAGGAATATTATAATATTTATTTTGTTGTTTTAACAGTTGTGTTGAATGTTACTTTTTGTGAAGTTTTACTAAAATGTTGGTAGCAAATGTTGATCATTTATAATTTCAGTTCTTCTTTCACGAGGTGTTTTTGGTACGTGAGATTTGAAATTTCATGAAATGTTTTAGAGTAATACAGAGTACATTCAGCTATCGATTCGAGTATCGATACGTCACGTTTCGAATATAGTCAAATCTCAATTCACGAATGTCCCGAATCATGAACTGTCGATATCGTGTATTGTGATCATGCCATCTGTTGAAAATGACCTCCTTTTATCTGTAGCCACGAAAAGGACTTGCCTCTACGATGAAAAGATGTTCGATTCTTCAGAGTCAACCAAAGCTTATTTTTAATTATTCCATATTAAGTGCATATTGTTCCAAAATGGTGATCAATTCTTTTTCTTTAAAACCATGACGTTTGAATATGACGTAAACGTATGCGTAAGATGGTAAATGTAAAAAACGAAAATACAGGATCTTCCAAGTTTTAGTTTCGATATGTTTTATCACAAATGGATGAATTATGTTTTGATGATGATGACTATTTTATTAATAATTAGCTGAATTGAACGAAACGTCGTCAATTCATGGTAAAATTAACTTGAGTTTTTTTCTGTATTTAATCTGCTTAGTGTCTTGTTTATCTCTCTTTTTCATAGATTTAATGGTTTCCGCCAATTTTGTGTTAAGAATTTGTGGTCCGAATGCTGCTATATAAATTTAAATAAACAATAATCCAGGAACGGGTTGATTCATTTTACATTAATTTCTAGGATAGGAGAATAATTTTGGTTTACGAACGAGCTTCAATATGAATGGAGTCGATTCATACACACGTAAAATGCACAGCACTAATTTCATTTTAGAATCCATTGCGCATCTTGTACCAAAAAAGCGTCAATTATCACGTAGTCAGATAACTTGCTCAATTACATTGGCTGTGATTTCACCTGAATTGACTACATTTAGTTCTTGAAGAGATTTCGTGAACCATAATTTCATTGCAGCATATTTCATGAATAGTAAAATAATTCATTATTTCTCCTGAAAAATATTCACAACTCTTTACTTGATATTTTTGTTAATTTCTATTCTATTTTTTTTTTTCATAATTTACTACTCAAAGAATTCTTTTGTACTGAAACGGAATTAATTCCTCTTCTATCCTTACCCTCTTTCCATCTGAACTGTTTATTTTGGGAAGACGCTGTCGTAAAATCAGCATGCTGCGTCAACACTTATTTTAGTGTCTTGGGTGAAAAGAAAGTGCCGATAAAGTGCCATTACTTTCTGCTTTTACTGACAAAATGGTGTGAAAAGCACTGAAAGTCTCAACGTGGTCTGATAGTCGGTCTTTGTCTTTTGTATGCTTCGCAATTGTGTTTTTAATTTTATGGCCGCGGAAGATCATCTGATATTATTCGAACCATTTTGTTGGTCAAAGAGTAAAATCGTAAAATGTTTTGAGATTTATTGAAAATTACTTTTTTTGGTCAATTCATAAGAAGAAGATTGGTTCGATCGAAGTAAGAATTTGAATTACATTGGAATAAACTTCAATGCCTTAAATTCATATTACATGAAAAATATGGCTACTTCTCATCAATACAAGCAAAATATCTCTTGGAATGAGTGGTGATTATTCACGTGTAGTGAATCTAACGAAATAATAACAAATTTTTAACCATATTTTATATATCGCATTAATGAAATTTGAAAAATTTTCAGTTTTCTAGCTGCAGTTTTATTTTTACCGTGTATTTGGCGCAGCATAGCTTCATCTGTCTCTTGCCTAGTAAAATCTTAAACAACCAAACACACAGAAAAACAACTTTGTCGCAGTTAAAATTCCAACACCCTCCTCCTTTTCAGTGATGATAGTTTCTGACAGTTACTTTTATCGTTAAAAAAGGGGGTGGGGGTCTTCGTTGACTTGTTTGGAAATGTTTTTTGAAGAATAGGAAAACTGAAAAGTAGTTGTCATTTCACACTCGGTTTCTCAATTTCATCGTTTTCTTTTTGTAGTTGAGAGACATTTACATGATTTTTTTTCCTGTTTTAATATCGGCATCAGTCTTTCGTATCCGAAACTTTGTGGAGGAAAAAAATAGGCTTAAATATGTTCAAAGTTTGGATTACTGCTTTAAATTGTGGGGGGGCGGTTCAATTTTCACTTATCTTTTTTTCTGCCATCAGTTTTAATGTTTGAATGTAACAACTAGATTGAAAAGCACTACATTATAATTGTTATATTTGTAGAATTTATGGGAGAAATTTGGAATATATCTGGGGGTCAGAGCACTTAGACTTGGAAAGAGATATACAAATGGAGAAACCAGACAATCTATTTAATTGCTAGCCCGTTTACACGATCAAGAAAGTGTTTTCTGAAACATTAAGGCCCGGTGCACACTAGCCGATTCGTGTCGTTGAA
>BGPR01030275.1:0-18764 GCA_013235015.1 Araneus ventricosus
AATTCATTTTTAGGTAATAAAATTACTTGATGCTTACTTATATATTACTAGCTGTTACCCGCGACTTCGTGCGCGAAGAATGTGAATTATTCTTTTTTTTTAATTCACGAATGTAAATGTTTTGTTTCGTTTTGAAAGGGGAAAGTAAAAGTTCTGACGGAGATAATACTTAATTTGACGGCTGCTGACAGGAGTGCACTGTACATGTATGCTGATATAGTTATGTAAATTGTTTATCTATTCTAATATACTTTTGTATACCACATTATTTGCACGGATGTAGAGGTTGTGTGGGCTGGACACACGTGAACACGCCATGTATAGTTGCCCATGCGAAAAATATTGTTTTTCCAAATGTACATCTGCCACTTTCAGTATCTGGCCCTGAGCCTGGCAAATGACATTTTTAAAGGGATTTGTTGCCTTCTAAACTGAGATGATAAATCCTTCGGTATTATCGGAAGTCGTGGAATTAAAATACTCTCTCTTCTCCCTATATCAGTCATAACAGTATCTTTCATGACGTTTGGACATTGGTGTGTAATTTGCGACCGTGTGCCATTGCGCAGTCTCGGTATATCGAGGTTGCGTATTAGTAGTACCGGCACACCGGCATTCAATCTCGGCTTGTCGGAAGGTGCCCTGACAATTCTAAGATGTTGAAGAGCTCTACAGTATATGATGTTCCTAGTTAACACCCATTACCGTATCTACAGATGGATATTCTGTAATACCTCACTGTGAAAGTGAAACAAAACATCGAGAGAATAATTCACTAACGTCATTGGATCACTGTGTAAAAGCATTAAAAGCTGCAAATGCTACGACAACAGGAAACCGGAAGTGTAAAATCTCCTTTGTTGTTAATGGTCAAAGAAAGCAATATTTTCTTATATTAACTTTAACACTGGCAAAAAGCCTGCGCGCGAAACAGTAATTTGGCTTGAATTTATTTCTATAAGAATAAAAAGACTTGTTAGAAATTACGTTACAAAAATATTTTTAAACCTTAATAACAATCAGAGAAAACATTTCATCGCAATGTAATTAATAGCATTAAAAAGATCATTTTCTGGTCTTTAAAATGGCATAAAAATAATTGTTGTCTAATAAAGATTTCAGAAGTTATTGGCAAAAAACGTCTAAGCAATAGGCTTAAAAGCGGCTAATGTTCGTTATTTAATTAAATATCTTAAGAACTAATTAACTCTGAAAGTTGAAAATAGGACCTTGTGTGTAAATTTCATGTCGCTAATGTTCACCGTTTAGGAGGAGTTCTTTTGACCGACCAATCGACCGACAGACAGACAGATATATGTAATTTCTGCCTTGTTTTATAGATATTTATAAACATAAGCAAAATTTTCAGAAATAAAGATAAATTAGTTGAAAGTCTAACCGTTTCCTAGCAGCGAAGTAGGTATAAATTTGCGTTATTTGAAAATCGTCTGCACGGAAAAAACTATTACACTTTAAAAAATTAATAACAATTGAAGGAAAAATGTCACAGAAATAAAATTAGTATCATTGCAAAAGTAAAATTTCTATCTTTAAGATGGTATAAAAATAATTTTTATCGGACAATTAGTTTTGAAGTTACAGCAGAAAAAATGATTACGTGATAGTTGATTTTAAAAATAATTTATTCCACATGTTTTCGCATTCCTGAAGGATCACGTGACAGTCGTTTGAAAAATAAAATAATCTTCATCGAGAATCGCCGAGTCAATGGGCTTTGTTAATTATTTAATTGTTGTTTGAACTTTTAAAAATTAATAACAATCGAAGGAAAAATGTTACAGAAATGAAATTGGTATCATTGAAAAGGTAAAACTTTGAACTTTAAGATGGTATAAAAATATAAGTAAGTTTGTAAGTGTCTTTCCCTTGTCTTAAATAATAAGTGTACAAAATCTGGTTGAAAACCGTCCATTGGTTTAGGAGGAGATGTGGAACATAGCCACATACCCACATACATACCCACAATGACTTTTATTTATATTAAGATTTATTAAAACTGCTATATATTAAAAAATATCGTCTGCCATTTTTGATTAAAATAAAATCTTATCCTTCTACGGCGCTCATTTTAAAACCGTTTTTTTCCTTCTTAATCTGGAGTTTTAGATAAACCGACTATTTTTTTTTATCTCCGTTAGCTTGGTATTACTACAAATCTACAATAGAATAATATTTAAAGTTTATTAAGTGTTATTTTTAAGCCTTCCTAATTAATAATTAATCTCAACTTACCCATTTCATAAAGAAGAGTAATAGAGCCATCTGAACAGCGATGTGGTAACATGGTAATAAATTTACTTGAAGGGTGCTCTGTAAAGTCAAACTTGATACTTTGAAAAAAATAATTATGATTTTTAAACAATGTTAGGTAGTTTCGAACTCTTGAAAATGCCTTGTTAACGTCATATCTGCTATGTATTAGGAAACGTTGAAGAAGATCTTGTTGAAAAACAATACCTTTCGATGATTTATTTCCTGTACAGAAAGAAAAGAAAGTATTAAGACTAAAATAACAATGCTGGAATATAATTATTTTTCAGAAGAGTGAGTTTTTAAAAACTCAGTTTTTCATAATAATAGATTTGCAATTAAAAATAAACATAATCTGCAATATTATAAAGCTAATTCCTCTCCAGTTTGGTTTGCAGATGAAATTCTTGGGAAGGAGTTCAAATATTTTGTAACAAAACAATAAAGGATAAACAAAACAACGATGAATTTTAAACATTTTTAAAACAAATTAATGCACTTTTTGTGCGACTTCATCAATTCGCATGGTAAGTAAATGTTGATTTGGAGCTGAGAAATTAAGAAATAAAAAATGCTTTTTTGAGAGTTGCTGATTATATTTGTGAAAAATATAGTATTGCAAAACTTCTCGAAGCTGCTGCATTAGTATACCGGTCACCACTCTCAACAACCACATTAATCTGGTAAGAATTTCTTGGCCCTTGGACATTTTGTTAAGATGACAGATAGGCATGTCCAATTAAACCCCTCTGCGGTGGTAAAAAAATGCATTTCTTTCGTCTCTCCGACCATAGAGATTTTATTAGGATAAAAGGGTATAAAAGTATATACACTAAGAAGAAAACTCCAGGAAATTAGCCATCCCTCTCTCAGTCTGGAGAGAACAATGAATATCGTCCTCTAGAGGATAGGGATTAGCAGGTAAAGAAAAAGAACTTTTTTTTAAACTTGTAATAGTGCGCAAAAGTTGCCTTTTGATTCAAAAAACACAAAAATAAAATTTGATGGCAATCAGAACGTGTCTTGAGGTGCCGCAAGTACGATAAAGTTTCATAAATTTGAAAAGTTTTGCTCTATTTCAACTTTTTCCGCTAATTTCTCATTTGCAGTGAAAAAAGCTCAAATTAAATATTTTGCACATTTATTCCTTTATATTATTCGAAAAAACGTTCTTTGGGTGTGTAAAACCTATTGTGAGTATATAAAAATATTAATTATTAGTCAACAAATTGTAAGAAATCGACTATGTATAAAAAGAGAATATGCTATTTCTAATCTGGAATTATTTCTCCGTTAAAAATTTAACTGACGACAAACACTTACAAGTCTTTATGCAGCCTTGTAATTGCTGTTGTGCAGGAAAATGTATTTTGTGATTTAAAAATCAACCGGTAATCAATAAAGTTAACGGGGGAGAATTTTTAGCATTGTGGGGTGATATTTGTTTGTGGAGAGAGTTCTTGCCTGCTCAATAAATTTCATATTTATATTTTCTTACAACTCATATTTTTTCTTCTGCTATCGACAAAAAAGAGCAGTAACAAATGTGTATATTTTCCTTAGATCCGAGTGAAAAAGGGCATTTTAAAATATCTCTGAAAATATAGGTCGTTTTTGCTTAGTCTTATCGCTACGAATAGAATATCGAGCATTTGTTTATAAAAGAACCTATTCCCCTTGACGAATTTGATCCAAAATCTGATACATACTTACAATGTTGCTGTAAATACCAAATATCATTACTTTTGTTCGTTGTATTTTATTAAATTATCTTGTTCACATACAATCAGACAGCTCGAATTCCAAAAATGTTTTTTATAGATTCAAGAAAGTCTGCAAAGTGAAAATTCCTAAAATTTACAGATTGAATTTTTTGATGATTGAAATACTTTCTCCATGTATCTGCTAGATTAAGGAAAGAAGGACAGAAGAAATAGCAGCGAAGTATTTAGGGTAAGTGGCCACCGAGTCTTAATATGACTTTTTCGCCCATTGCGATCATTAGTGCCTTAGAAAGTGTAAATGGCGCCCAGTGCAAAAGCATTTTTTTTAAGTGCTCGAACATATTGCGCAGTCAATAGTGTCAACACTTTACTAACGTTTAGTCTCCATGACGCTTTATGGTTATAGTTGCAGTCAACTATACCCCTGACCATCGTTGCGATGCCACTGCAAAACGGATGTCAAGCAAAATACCATTCTTATAACAAAAATAACGAAAACACTAACTGAAAGTAGCATCTGTGACCTGAATCCACAATCCACACCAGGTAGCAATGGAATGAATGGATTGGAAGCCACCTACTATGGTGTTGATTTTGTTCCCCCAAAAAATTTCGTGCGACGAGATATTCTACTGAATCCGGAGGTGTCTTGTTCATCAATTGTTTCATGTCACGGGGGTGAATATTGCAACCATGCATAACAAGACCGAACGTTTTGACTCTTTTCCAAGAAAAATAAAAACAATTATTACTGTCCTTATTAAATCGATAGTATAAGAAAAAAGCCATAAAGAATAATAAAGATTGCATGTTTTGATCTGGCAAGAGCTCGCCTGTCTAGCAAATGAACTCTCACAGTACTAATCTTTCTCCGGTTGAAACATAATATTTCAAGATAGAAAAAGGAAATATTAATATCAATACACAGTTTCACGTGCCATTATAAATCAAAATGAAAGCAATACACAAGCAATTACTAGAATAACGAACAATAAAATTAACTTTATTCATTATCTTCCATTGACAAAACACAAAATAAATTTTATTACATAATAGTAATCAATGGGGAGAATCGGGGGTGCTTTCTCCTCACACCCTGCGGGAGAAACTAAATTTTAATTCATTTTAACTCCCTGAAACGAAGAACCGTAAAAAATCAAAGGAATCCGTCGAAACCAGCTAAATTTTTAAATTTGTTGTCTACCTCTATACTCCCAGATACTTTTAGTTATCTATATTTTTTTTAGCCACTAACCTCACTTATAACTTCCAATAACAGCTACTGATGCTAATAACAAGGATACATAAAATACTTGTGAGCGTTTTTCGTCAGTTAGAAGTATAACAGCATTAATACCCAGATTAGATAACAACATGTTTTCTTTATCCATAGATGATTTCTTGTATACTTTTGGCAAATGATCAATACTTTTATCTATTCATAATAGGTTTTAAACACCCTAAAAACGTTTTTCTATTAATAAAAAGGAATAAAAAGCACAAAATATTTAATTAGAGCTTGTTTTGCTGCAAATGATAAATTAGAGAAAAGAGTTGAAATAGAACAATATTTTTCAAATTTATGAAACTTCATCGTACCTCAAGACATGTTCCGATTGCCATCAAATTTTATTTTTGTCTTTTTTGCATCAACATGCAACTTTTGAGCACTATTATAAGTTAAAAAAAGAAGAAAAAAATCCTTTTTCGTTCTACCCCACTTGGGATTCAAGCGGCCATAGTTAATAAACAGGATGAAAGAAAATATTTTCGCATAACTCTTTGATCTTTGAACGATGTCAATGCAAGTTTTTTTCTGAATCTCGCGAACTTCTTGAAGCATATAGAAGTTTTGTTCAATTCCTACTATTAGTTCACACTCTCCCTATATATATTTATATATCTTGTTCAAATTTTCAATCGTTATTAAAAGACTTTTTATTCATCCACTCAAGTTCAAATACATTTTTTTAAACTTGTAGTGGATGACACTTGATCTTAATACAGTTTTTTCAAATATTAATTCATTAATTAAATTTAATTAATTAATTTTAGTTTTATATTGGAGAAAAAAATTATAAAATAAAATCTTTCTTTGTTGACCTAAGTAGGAATTGACTTAAAAAATTTTTTTTTGTATTACTTGTTTTGATATTATAACGAAAAATCGCCAAAACAGGCAACCGAATCGTTCACTTGATGGTCAAACGGGCCAATTTATAATAAATAAATTCATTAATTATCATCACATTAATCACCATTAATCAAATAGTGTCAAAATTAGAAAAAAACTTTTGACACTATTGTCCATTCCTCTACAACTACCAAAGAATGATTAGAAATTCATTTTTCCAAATAAAAAACAAAGCGGTTAAAAAAGATGCAGGCAAAAACAAATAACATTTAAAAGAAACCTTCAAATAAAATACTTTTGTAGATAAGTCTCAAAATTCACAGAATAAGAAATAATAATTAGGACCAAATTTAATGCATCTATTTTTTTTTCAAAAATGAAAACCCTTCAGAGAAGCTAATCCCTTTGAAGGTCGATAAGGAAAACTTTCGTTGGAACGAAAGGTTTTCACTATGCAGAATATTCTCTGAAATATGTATCCATGAAGACAAATATTCAAGAGATGATAGTATCTCAAGTTAAAGTACATAGAACAAAACTAAAGCAAAAGGCAGAGTTAATGATAAAGGATCTTTATGTAAAATTTAATTGATGTTTTGGCTTGGAAAACTAGATTATATATGAGTAACAAATAGATAAATTCGGTGAACCTTATTATAAATAGGCCGAAAGCAGTGCTGGAATTTTTATTAAAATTCACGTTTAATGTTTCTAAAACATTTTTGTCTCGATACTCGATTTTCTAAAAGATGATTGTCAATAAAGCAGCCATATTCTTTACTGAAATATTTTCCTTCAGTTTCATCGGCTGACTCTTACAACTTTTGAGACACTTAAGCCCCGAGAATTTTGATGAAACTTTCTAAACTGAAAAAAAATCATATTTATTAATAGCTTTATATAAATGCATTTAATTAAGATTAATTTCCCTTTCTCATAGTAAAAGCTAAAATTTTATTAAGCTATTTAAAATGACTTTGATTTAATACTTTCAGTGAAATTCTAGTTTTTGAATGTTTCATTCTCTTATGAAAAGAAAGTTCCTGGATTTGAGAAGTAAACTTTAGTATAAAATGGATACTTCGTGGAAATGTTATTTTCCCCAAAAGAATATATCACTATGAATTCACAATTCGGTAGTTTTTGTATTGATAATTGAAATAACAAAAATATATAAGTTTTACCTTCCAACAATTTAATCAACTCCAGCAGTCGATTACTTTTTTCTTCAGGTGACATGTATAGTTCTTCATCTTCTTTGATTCGGACACATTCTGGGATATAGTCAATTTCTAAAGGTAAAACATCATCATCATGACTATGTTCGGATGTTGCAGTACTGTTTTCCATTGCTTAAACTTTGTAGCTATCTTATATCAAATTAAACCCTTTCCTGAAAAAATAAAATAATATATTAAATGGAAGTAAGTAGTTTTTCGAGCTTCTTAAAACATACAGTATTCTAAACTCAAGAAAATTAACATTTATTTAAAAATGTGTAAATATTTTTTGCGGTAAAATTTTAAGTAATCTACAGCATTGCAAGTATTATTGTTACACTAGCTGCGTGGCCCGGCTTTGCACGGGCTATCTTGAATAATGCGCCATTCTCTGGCGGAGAGAAGAATTGTGGTCACATGACACATGCCCAACATTCTCTCCTAAATAAATAAGGAGAAAAGACTGGTTGAAAAATTCCGCCCGCGAAAATACGTCGAAATCGAGTTATATTAAGAAATTCGCGAAAAATACAAAAAATCGTTATTTTATATTTTAAAAAAAGTTATACCCTGTCCTGGCCAAATGAATGGTCTATCCGATTCCGGAATTTTTTTTGTCTGACGGAAAACAACATTTTAGTAAAAACCCTGTTTGAGCAATTTAATTTTACCCGTTTCTTTGTATCAATTACCAAAACAGGCACACAACGCAATCCGTTGTATTGTTGTGGGATCCATATTGCATTGTTGCAGCTTTTAACAATGAAAGAGTTTGAGCAACAATGAAGAACAGCTTTCAACAACGGTTCGAATTGCGCTGCAACAATGAAAAGTATTGTAGTAAATTAGTTTTTAATTAATATCTTTTTTACTAATTAAAAATTCGGAATTTAAATGGTCAAAATGGATTCCTTGGATTATTCCTCATCTTTTGGTACTTTCCGCACGCTTCTCCGTTCAGCGGTTCGTGAGAAGATAGCCTCACATACATACATATGCGTCGAATTTTAATAGTGTAGATCATTACAGTGCAACCAAGACATTATTTAACTGTGCATTATTAGAGTGCAACAATGTCTTGCTCTGCAATGCACTGTTATAATGTAACAACTATTCTTACATTATTACAGTGCAAGATTTGTGGCGAACTGTTCGATAATAAATAGTAAACAGAAGTTTCAAAAATATTGCGATATAAATACGAGAAGAGTAATCGATCTAATATGCTCCGAAAAAATCTATGATAACTCAAAGAATAAATTTCAAATCTACATTTCTTTCAAATTTGTGGGAAATTCAGTACTGTTATTTGCATGAATATCTTAAAGATAAATGATATTTTATCAATTCAAAATTTAATAAATGTACGCTTTGTATTGTTATTATGCATAGAGTATATATATTATGAATTATGTATAAAGAAATATATCTTTAAATCTACAGAAATGTATCTTTGTATTTAAATTATATTTAATTTTAATGTTATATACATATTTCTAAGTATTAGTTTTCTGGTCTTAGATTTGTAATTTTTGTTGTTGAATTTTTTCCAAATTGATTTGTACTTGATTTTGGTTTGATTTCTCTAGCTAATTTTAGTATCTGAAAATGTACAAAGAAATTTATTTAATTATTTAATATAAGAGATATGAGCTATTCAGCTTCATATTAACCTCAGAAAAATTCAGTTAGAATATTACTTTAAATATGTACAGAAAAATGCAACTCAACTCTTACCTTCCCTGATTTTAAATTAGAACTAAATTTATCAATCTAGAAATTACTAATTGGTAATGAAACGAACAATACAAAAGGTATTTTTATATTATAATGTTCAATAAGATTTCTATGCATAGCTGATTCTAAATCATTTCCTAACCACTCATGAATAGATAATTATTTAGCAATAATAATACTAAACTTTTAATCTCTTCGCGGAATTTAATTTTATCCAAGGACATAACAATCATATGAAAGTTACTTGTACAATGTGATGAGTGGGCAAAATTGGCTATACGATGGCATTTCAGTTTAATAAATTTTATTATTTACATTCAAAATTAGAAATAATAAGAAATCTTTCAGTTTATTTCAGAAGGATACTTTCTCAGCAATGAATAAAAAATTATTTTTTCCCGTGTAATTTCATTTTAAGATATCAATAAAAACTATTCGTTCTATGAGAAATTTCATTTTAGGATATCAATAAAAAATATTCATTTCCACTAAAAATTCATTTCAGGCTATCTGTACAAATCTGAAATTTCATTTTAGGATATCAATAAAAAATATTCATTTCCATTGAAAATACATTTCAGGCTATCTGTACAAATCTGAAATTTCATCTTAAGATATCAATAAAAATATTCATTTCAGTTCATGTGCACAAATCTGAAATTTCATTTTAGGATATCAATAAAAAATATTCAGTTCCATTGAAATTTCATTTCAGGCTATCTGTACGACACACAAGAAACGTCGCTTTAACGAATACAGTAACAAATGTAAATACGAATAGAATGTGGATTTCCATACCTGTTGAATAGCAGTAATCTGAAGAAAGTGTCCTTTAATTGAACTCAGTAACAACGTAAAATTGCTTGCAATTTCACTGAGCACATAACAGTTACACCATATGTAATAAGATGTTATAATAACTACCTATAAAATTTTACATTATAAAGACTTCATTATCATCCCAAAGGAACTAGAATAAATAGTAAAATTCTAATCATTACTAGAACCCAATGAGCAGTAACAATCAACAGCAGTTACCCAAACAATAATGAAATAAAAGAGGAAAAAGTAGCGTTTTCCCTATTCAAAAGTTAAACCAAAAATTAAAAACTTTTCTTTGTGTTAACGTAGTATTTTCCTCCTAGACATAAACAGAGAGTTTAAATGCTGTTGCATAACATAATATGATATTTTCAATATGACTGTCTTTTCAATTAATAAACAAAGGAGAATTTCGCTTGTATGGAGATACCCTTTTTATATGAATAATTGCTTAATTTTAAAGGGGAAATGAAGGATATTGTTTAAAAAATAATCAAAATGAGTTGAAAAAACTATTAATTTGTAAGGAATTTTATGAACAATGGGCTAATTTGGCAAAAGCTACTTTACGCTAATCCTACAGATAATGTTTGCTTTGGTGTTCATCTCTAGGAACTCGCCATTGGTTTATATTTATTCTTCAGAAAATATAAATGATGATGCTTAATTAATTTTATATATCTTCGTCTGTTATCATTTTCCAAAAACGTTTAACTGTGTTTTTTACTAAAACGAATTTCTTAAAGAAAATTAATCCATGTAACATTTATAAATATCTACCCTTCCAGCGGGCGCGCCTGCCCAAATTTTGCGACAAACGGGATCTTTCAAGCCCTGTTCTCACATTCGGAGTCAAAACTATCTGAAGGTCATTATTATTCCTTTATGCGACCCCTCTCTCCAGGATTAAATGGGTTTGTCCGAGTTTAAAGGTGATTTCATACTGCATTATGCTTGTGTCGTAAAAATTACGACGCCCTCCCTCTCATGTAATTTGAAAAAAAAATTCATATATTAATGGTTCAGTTTGATAATTATATATCCAATACGCATTACAGCGTTTTAATAGTCCGTTTTGCATTCTCAAAAATATTTAATATGCAATAAGCCTGCCAATAATCCACCAAACCAAAGAAAAATATTTATCAGTGTCATGAAAACACCTCACTACTCGGGCCCAAAAAATCTGATCATCGCCATATGACATTACCATGTTGAACTATACATCGCAATCTGAAAAAGCAAGTAAGAACCAGTATTGAGAAAAAAAACTTGTGGTTTGTGTTTGAAAGAAAGAAAGCGATCATCAAAATCAGTGCAATGTATAGTATACTTGTAAGCGTCACTCTCTGGCAAAAGTTCAATGTTTGGATTGCAAGGATAATGATAAGAAACTAAAAAGAAAGTCTTTGTTGTACATTCTCTCTTAGTTGGTATTACACTATTTTATATTATATATTGCTTAATACCTTTTTTAGAAAATAATATTATTACATCTCATTGCTTTCTCTGATTTCAGTATAATTTTAGATTTTGCAAATAATATAAAAATTAATTTTCACTCTAAATGAAAGGATTTTCTTTTCCGATGTGTCTCTCATTACTATAATGCAGTAACTTACAACTGCAAGGGTAAATATGAAGAAACTTATTGCGTCGTAAAAAGTACGACACGCGCACGCTCGTGTAAAAAGTCTTAGCGCGCCCGCTGGAAGGTTGAACAATATTTTACCTCTACTTTACGCAACGGAGATCGATAGAAGAACGAAACCAGTGATATGCTTAGTCTGAAAGCCGTAAAAATCTGATACAAAAGTTTCAAAATTAGTTATAAGTGTTGCCGACAGGTGGCGCTGTACGTTGTAATCACAGTTCAGATTTCGAGAAGAAAGCTATAAGCTGTCATTTGCAAGTAATCGTTGCAATCACATCACAATCGATTCAAATTAGGCATTTTTCGTGCTTGCCAAGGACAGTTTATAGATTTCTTATCGGATTCTGAACAGCTATTACAACCTGCAGCGCCACCTGTCGGCAACATTTATAACTAATTTTGAAACTTTTGTATCAGATTTTTACGGCTTTCAGACTAAGCATATCACTGGTTTCGTTCTTCTATCGATCTCCGTTGCCGAGTTATTTAATTTTAAAATGAGGGAGTCCTTTGTTGGACACCCTGTATATAGTACATGAAGAGAATATACCGAATTTGCTGGATAATCCGAATTTCTCGGAATCCGAACAGAGATTAACCCCAATTAGTTCGGATTGGCGAGGTTCTATTGTAATTTCTGCAACCAGGACAAAGGCGCTATTGGCCAATAGACAAGTTCCTCGACCATGTGGAAAGAGATGGACGATTGTTATAAGTTTTGGAATCATAAGGATCAGGAAAAAGAAAACCTTACCTCGGTTTAATACAGTGCCTAGAAAATAAAGATGGAAAAAAAGCATTTCATTGCCTATGTCGGTACCATGGGAACGAAATATAAACCTAAGGCTTATGTATTGGCGTAAAGATGGGAGTTTATCAAACAATTATTATCATTTTATTATTGTGAAACATTAAAATCAATTTTTCTGAGTCTCCTTAAATTATGAAACGGTTTAGGTTGTAATCATAAGGTGTTGAAGCAGATATTCCATATACATTCAAAATAATTTTTGATATGCCTTTTAAATTAAAAATTCCTAGGTATATATTTGCATCATAGTTTTAATACTATTTTGAAGCCAAATTAGAGCTTCATAACTTCCAGTGAATTACTCATTTTAGAAAAAGTAACGAATGTATATTCTTGTTTAAGTTGAACTTTTCTTTTTAAACTAATGTGAATAGTTTTATTGTCGTGCATCTGTAGGAATATTTTTGGTAAAATATCATGCTTGATGCTCCATTTCAACTGATATTGATTTCATTGCCTAAACTTCATTATACTCATCATTTCCTAGTTAGTTAGTTTAGTTATATTAACGTCCCGTTTTGAAGCAAAGCGAGGGCTATTTTGGGACGGAACTCGTAATTTTGAACAGAGGTCAGATGATGAAGATAACCACGCAGCTTGTACTTCCTCTCCACACTAGCGGGAGGACGTTTGGCCCCCTACGTACGATTTAATGTGCAACGGGCCCAATACACGACGGATCTACTGTAGAATCTGGTACGAATTTGGAACCTTCCATCCCCAAACCCGATCAACATTTCCTACATTACTCTTAACGAAAACACATGAATACACAAATGCGGAATAATCTAAGAAAACTCTCCGAAATGATGAATTTCATCGCAAAACTTAATGAACTAGTTTTGATATTTTTTAAATCTTAAGTTTGCTAATCTTAATACAAATAAAAGTCATCGTGGCTATGTATTTTGTTATGTTCCACATCTCCTCCTAAACTAATGTACTGTTTTCAACCAAATTTTGCAGACTTATTATTTAAAACAAAGGGAAGATAATTATGAACTTTACAAAGTTCAAAAGTTATGGCATCCGACTGGTTTAAAATCGTTGTTTTTGATGAAATTATCAAAATAAATTTTATGACTTAATTTTGTAGCCTGTTTAATCAACTTTCTAAAACTGTCTCACTTTTCACTCTACGTGAATTACAAATGGAGTTACAGCTGTTATATTACCGAACTGTAAGCATTATTTTATGTTGCATGAAAACTTTAAATGTGTTTTCTGAGACATGATATTTTTGAGGAAAACTGTTGAACGTAACAATGTCTCAAAAAGTTATTCAAGTATTGATATGAAATTTTCTGAGATTGTTTTCTGTAATATGCTTGATGTTTCCCTCTAAAAACTAAAGTCAATTTTAAAATCAAGTATTATTTTTAAGTGCTTAAATATAAGCGAAAAGCATTTTTTATGAAAAATTACCAGTTTAGTAACTATGTTCAGCTATATCTCAAAACTAATTTGAAGTACAAGAAATATTTTAGAGCATAACACAGATAACTGTCATAAAAATGTACTCCTACAAGGATTTATGCATATTTAGAATTTGGTTTTTTCTATGGTTGTTAGCGTAAGGCAAATATTTTAGTCATTTTTCTACAAATTTCGCAGTTGTTTTTTAAATATTATTTTCAAAGCCTAATTTCACAATATTTTCATAGTTTTAAAACATATACAGTTGAAAAATAACATTAAAATATATATATATAAGTTATTTCTCAAAAAAATGTCTCCGAACACAGTCGGATACCTTAATTAAACAACATTTAAAAGTTAATCATCAGTCAGTTAATTAGAAATTAACCGAAACCGTTTTCCGCAGTAACTTCGGAGCAAATTGTTCGACAAAAAATATTTTTATACCATCTTAAACTTTAAAATTTTACCTTTTCAATGACACAAAGTTTATTTACGTGAAATGTTTTCTTCAAATTGTATGAACATTTTAAATTTTTAAAAATATTGATTACTTGCAGACGATTTTGAAATAAAGCATTTTTTCAGATGCTTCGTTGCTAGGAATCGGTGAGACTTTGAACAAACTTATTTTTATTTCTATAAATATTTTATTCTAGAAATGACAGATCATTGTCAACTTTAGAAGGTCCAAAAGTTAATGGAAACTTTAGTTGATTAAACATTAAGCAAGATTTTGCGTTTTTCCGTTGTATATTTCGAAAGTGTTATGTTACAATAACTATTTTTATACTATATTAAAGTTTAAAAATAGCTTTACAGTGACACAAATTTCATTTGCGTTCAAATTGTTGCTCTCATTTCACTAATTTTAAAAAAATTCAATTTTTTTATAAAATTCACAATTTGCGGCATTGTATTTTTTATTGTTAAATAACAAGTATACGCATGAAGATCTGTTGCTGGAATATATAAACAAAATTTTGGAAGAATACTAAAGAAAAGTTTAAAAGCAGAAGATTCATAATTAATATCGGGAACAACTATTGATCTGGTTTATTTTAATGCTTTTTATTGTTGAAAATTTAACTATTTAAGTAATTGACCCAAAGCATTATGAACTCCAAACATTAAAACGATTTATGAACGAAATTTGAAGTAAAAACGTTTCAGACGATAAAGGAAATTTCGTATTATAATTTTCTATACAAAAATAGTTTTTTCATTAAAAATATTAGACATAAAAGTATTTTAATCCCGAGCAACGCCGGGCATAACAACTAGTGTGGTAATAAAACTATAGATAATTATTAATTTTGCTGATGATGGAGTAAATTTTTTCGGGTCATGCATCAGAAGAGATTGGTAAAGATTTCGTTTGAATAAATTTGACCAAATATTTTTTAAATATTTGCAGCTTCATGATATTTTTTAAGTTCAAAACTGAAAAGAAATAAACTAAAGGAAAATGCTACAGATGTTCCCTATACGATGAAAAGGCGTATTGTACTGTACACATTTTATCAGGTTTAATTTTTTTTTTCAGAATATGATAATATTTCTTCGTGTGAAATTTGTAATCCCTGGAGCAGTCAGTGCTAATTAAAAATCTTTCGAATATTTTATCGAATTTTCTTTTGATCCCTTATTCATTCTAGAAAAGTTATGAAGAAAAACTTGAAATCGAACTATTATAAAATATAGCCTCCTATCTTTTAAAGCTTCAGAAACAATATCTAGGATTTCCTTTATGTTCGAAGCAAATACTGTACCAGTAAATCAATATGATTTTATTCCTCCCATGGGAATAATCCGACTGTCCTGTAATTAACCTATAAATAGTTTTGATACCCTGCTCAAATGCATCAGTGTAAGTGTGATAAATAGATTTAATTCCTTTTAGGAAGATAAAAAAAAAAGGAAACACCACATGCGGTCAAATGTTTCGCAGACATTTATTCTCTTCTAGAAATCCTCCGTTTTTATAAACATATTATAAAATTCCATCCTATCATAGATTTTTCTTATTGTCATAGGATGCTAGATTTCGAATTGGGTGAACATGGATTGATACACTGTAAAAAAAATCCCGTAAAATTTACGGTTTTAAACTGGCAGCTGGGTTGGTTGTGCAAAACCGTAAAAGTTACGAAGTAAATCCGCAGGCACAACGGTTTTTTACCATACAGGGACAAGTTTTTCCTGTAAAAGTTAGGAAGTAAATCCGTAGTCACAACGGATTTTACCGTATGAAATCAAGTTTTCTCCGTAAAAATTAAGTCATCGAAGTAAGTGCCGTCATCGACTGAGTTGAGTTGTTTTTCTCCTTCTGTTCGAGTTGAGTTGAAATGTGTTGATGTGTATTATCAATTAGGAATATTAATTAATCAAGTCTTAATTATTAATTTCAATTAGTTTAATTAATATAATTTTTAATTGAACTTACTTGGACGGTTTCGATGCAAGATGGTGACAAAACTTCTAACTCCTCCGAGCCAGGGATCGAAACCGCGTTCATAGAAATAAAAGGCAGTCGCTCTAACCACTAGACCACCGGAGACTTCATAAAATGAAGTAAAAATAATCTATTTGAGTTTTAAAGTCACTATAGCTCTAGTGGCGCCACCTAGTGTTGTAAAAATCAACTATTGTCAGAACACGTGTTTTAAGGTTAGCTTTCATGAGTGACAACAGGTTACTGCAACATGTGTAAACAATAGCGGAGATGGAACCCTATTAAAAACATGAAATGAATGCAATAAAATTACATTTAAGAAAAGGGAAAGTTATCGTACGGAAAGCAATACCGTATGACGAAAAATAGAATTTGAACTGACGGTTTTAAACCGTTTATGGCTGGAGCGGAAAACGGTGAAAAACCGTTTTGTCAACAAAACAGCTTTAAACCGTCAAATATACGGAAAAATTCCGGGAAAGAAACGGATATTTTTTACAGTGTACATATAAACGCAGACATAAAGCAAAATGAGCTTCTTTGTTAAAATGGAAATTTTAATTTTTGCCAATACCTTCGAGTTCCAGTATCCTTAAAATCCGGCAGGAGATCCTGACAGGTGGTGTTCTCTGACAAACAAACCTACATCTGTAGAATAGTTCTGTGATTAAACCTCCGCATGAATGTGGTTGGACGCAGAAAATCTTCTCAATAGGTGATGCATAATGAGTAGATTTTCTATAGACACAGATGTTAGCATTTGTCCAGCTGTTTGCGTAATGTTTGTACTGGCGAAGTAAGTTATTATTGAAAATATTGAAATTCTAACCATGTTTTATGGACTGTATGCAAGTAATTTGCATCTAAAAGGACTGAGAAGACATATGTCGTTATTATATATTTTAAACAGGTGCTTTTGATAAATGGTATTAAGTATTTTTAACTCCTGTAATTTCGAAAATTGATTTTCTTTATATCGCACTTTTATATTAAAAGACAAAGTTCGAAACGATGCTGAAAAGAAATGTAAGCTCTGTTTATTTCCAAAGAAATATTCAAACAAAATTTTTCGGCAAAATTCCAAACTTATAATTAAAATCGATCAATCGATAAAATTAGAAAATGAATATCTTTTCTACCAAATGCCCTGAAGGTATAAACTTCGAATATAAAATAATTTTTTTCTATTAAAATAAACCCGTATTCAAAATAATCAAACACAATGTTTCAAAATATTGCTTTTGTTCAAATATTATGATGCTGTTTTAATATTGTAATAGCACAGATGGGAATTCTCTTTAAAATCAGAATTTCTTTTCTGAAAATAAAAACACTAAGGAAAAAACTTTCTTATAAAGAAGGAATTAAATTTTTGAAGTGAAACTGATTATCAAACATGAATGTTTGAAAGGAAAAATCTCCAAAAGTTTAGGAAATATTTTCAATTTCTAAATTTTGAGTGCTTTTAGTAAAAATGTTTGCATATTTTGAAAAGAGGTTTTTCTTTATTAAATTATTTATTGTTCAAAGTTCTATAATATTTCTGGAAATTTGCTAAAATATGTAGCTTTTCTTTATTGTTCGATGTTATATATTCTATAAAATTTGACTTTATTAAGCCTAGGAATGTTAAAAAATCAGTGGCTTTGTTATACAAAATTTCTTTTTAATTGAAAAGAAAATAGTTGAGAGAATATATGAGTGTTTTTCTTTGTTAAACATTTTATAGTTCAGAATTCTTTAATATTTATAGAAATTTGCTAAGATATATTGCTTTTCTTGTTTTTTCCTTTCTATAAGTATAGCTTTTTAATTTAGTCTATGAACGCTGGAAGATGAATATTTTTTACTAGATTAAATTTCCTTTTAATTCAAAAGAATTTTTTAAAACTAAATTTCAATCAGATGTTGCAGAGCTATTAAAGAAATTTATCATAAAAATATTTTAACTTCAACAATTTAATTAAAATTGTTTCAATCTAAAGTGGGCATCATTTTATTGAACTGAAGCGCATACACAGACATGAGAACTTATGAATGTAGACCACACTTGTGTATTTTCAACGACAATGCATTATTTTAATATTTTTAAAACTTAATTTCCGCTAATCCGTTAACTCTTCGAACTATCCTTAAAATTTAGTGACGAAGAATCGAGCGAAAATGTATAAAGGTATTAAGTAATAATAGCTAATTAAACACTTAAATATGTAAATATTAAAAGCTGGCTAGTAATGTTAAATCAGTAATGAAATGCATCATATAAAACAGATTTAAATGGATCTTGACATTATCATGATTATCACGCCAGATAATATTGATCCATAATGCTGATTAAAAATTTTTTTGCAAACACTAATTTTAAAATATAGTCGCATATCCTTTTTTTTAATTATGATCCATAATGCTGATTAAAGCCTTTTTTGAAAATACTAATTTTGAAATATAGTCGCATGCCGCTTGTTTAATAAAGATCCATAATGCTAATTAAAACCTTTTTGAAAACAATAATTTTGA
>BGPR01030276.1:0-18764 GCA_013235015.1 Araneus ventricosus
TTTTTTAAGCTGACTCAGTCTGTCAAGACTTTACTAGTCGGTGCAAACTCAAAAGCCTTATAATTAATATTTTCTAAAAATTATAATTCGTAAAAGAATAAGAAAAATTCATGCAGATAACTGGTGTGATGTGTGCTTTAGATGTTCTTAAATGGCAAATGGGTTCTTCAAATTTCAGGCTTAAAATCTTAAAAACATGCAAAATTTCAAAACACACTACGATGTATGGCTAAGAATTCGTTTAAAATTCTTAAAA
Organism: Araneus ventricosus; assembly: GCA_013235015.1. Lineage (NCBI taxonomy): Eukaryota > Metazoa > Arthropoda > Arachnida > Araneae > Araneidae > Araneus > Araneus ventricosus. The sequence continues at coordinate 257 of BGPR01030276.1, forward strand.
CCTTTCATAAGGCAGTAAGATTGCTGTCTAAATGAATGTTTACAAATATTTAAAGAATAAAACATTAAATTATTTTTAATTTTTTTTATTTATTGCACATACAGGTAAAAATACATGTGAAAAACACAAGGCTTATAAGTTTAACAACTGTACTAGTAAACAGTACCGTTCTTTTGGTGAATTTTATTTAAAAAATATTTATTATAAACCGTTCTATATAGTTCCATTATATAAATCTGTCGTACTGTGCAGAATAATGCTGGTATTAAAAGAAGCACCCTCCAATTGTTTCTTAATAATTTTTAAAATAGCAAAAGTGATGAAACTAAGGTAAAAGACCTATTATGTTTAGTTAAAAGCTTTACAAGGATAAAATAATAAGCAGCATTTTACTACCTCAAGGGGCATATTTATTCATAATGCTCTTTATAAGGTACAAAGTCACTGGTTTCAATATTGCTTTAAACAATGTTTTCTTTTAAACGTTCAGAAAAGGTTAATAATTAATCAATATTAAAAGCATTAAAAAAAAAGCGTTTTTTTTTTAAAACGCTCTGAATAAGTTCACAAACTGATCAAAAAGGAGCGAAATCAATAAAACCATTTTCAGAAAAAGAGCGTTTTTCTTTTAAACGCTCTGAATAAAGTTACAAATTAATCAAAAGGGATCGAAATGAGTAATGAAAACATTTCCAAAAAAATACCGTTTTTTTCTTAAACGCTCCCTTTAACATTAAGAATTAATCAATAAAGAGCGAAATCATTGCTTAAAATATTGCTCAAAAAGGAGCATTTCTTTTAACACGCTCTTTTTAATATTAAAAACTAATGGAAAAGGAGCGAAATCGTTCAATACAAAAAGGAGCGAAATTCGCTCCGAATATTTCGCTCCGCGGAAGGATTGTAAAACGCTCCGAAAGGACGATGCACTTTCAAGTATGGAAAGGAGCAAATTTCGCTCCTTTGGTTTAAGCGTGTTGACTTCGTCTTTGTTCTTGTCTCATTGATTCCATTATAGAAGGCAAGCAAATTTAGCTGATGGTTAGACAGGGTTTTTGGTGAACTATCAGGCAATATTAGTTACCAATTCATTTGGTCGGAACTTTGACATATTAGGCATTAAAGAAAAGCGTCTTTGAACTGAGTTTTGAACTTTTCGTCGTTTGGCCTGTGTAACTAAAATCCTCATAAGACAAGAGGACTTTTTTTATAGGGTCATTTTAAATAGTTGATGTGTCGAACCCCAATTGCAATAGAAACAGAGATTGTTGCTAGTATTCATGCTGCTTGCATATTCTCTGAAACTGCATTTGTGTCTAGCCTCAGTCTATCATTACACGTCGCGATCAATAATGCCTTAGGTCATCATTTTGGACAGTTTCTTCTGTAAACAGTATGCCTCATGAGTGTATCACTGTTTTAAATAAAGTGTCTTTGGGCCCAGAGATGATGTCATTGTTTTTTTGAGAGTAATTTTCTCAAAAACTAGAATTCGTTGCAATATGGGTCTTTGAACACTCTTCATCCCCTGAGAATGAGGAATTGCGCTATGATGAGTTGGGATACCCTGTATAAGCGATTAAGGGTATACTTCCGAAGACTCATTGAAATAATTTTCGATGATTGATTTACTTTTTGTTATTATTATAATTCAATAAAAAATTATATTCCAGCAACATGCACAGCAAAGGAACTCACTGCTGAAAGCAATAACTACAGTTCAACTTTTTCAAAGGGAGATAACCTTACATTTGACTTACCCACAATTGAAATTAAATCTTTTTCCCTTTCAGATAAAAAAAAATTGTACCTTAATAATCAATTTTGTTTATGGTACAATATAAGTTTTATAAGTTGAAAAAAGTGAAACTTAGTTCATACACAAAAACAAATTACTTTGTTGAAAAACTCTAAAATAGAATATAAGTCAATTCTTTTTCGTGTCTCTGGCACATTAAAAAAAATAAATGACTAAATACAGAGTGCATGCCTATATACAGTATATGTTAAGAACTAATGCATATGTCTTTGCAATGAGAATGCCAAAAACGTTGGCTGCTGTGTGTATTTATTATTCTCCTACCCGGCATCGATGAGGCCCCGTTGTTGCCGGACAAGAGGGATTCTACTGTTGTTTACCGGTGTATTTATTGGACAGCGCAATAAAAAATTTATGACCTTTTTATTAAAAAATTACACATTTTTTAAAAAATAATATCTTGTATTTCTTCTCACACTAATCAATTTTATTTCTTGAAGCAGAAAATGTATTCAGAGCTCTTCCTTTCGCCACTGTCTTTTATTCAACCAGATGAAATGCAAATAATTAATAAAACAAAACTTTTATTTCTATTAGCATAAGGATCTCTAACTTAAAGGTCTGATATTTAAATTAGCGACATCTGAACTCATATGAGGTATGTTTTTAATGCTGAGAATTGCTGTTAAATATCACTTATTTTATTTTTATTAATAAAGTTTAAATTTTATAAAATGCGCTATAAGTATTTGGAAGTATCTGCTGGTTTTTTTTTAAATTCAAGGTTCTATAAGCTTTGTATTATTATTATTATTTTAAAATGAATTCTTTTAGAAGAAGTTGATCAAGTTTTCAATCTTTCATACTGAAGGAAACTATAAAAAGAATCGTGATCAAAATTTAACAACGAATAAAAGTTAGAAAGAACTTCCAAATAAATTCGGTAGCATTTGGTGATTTCAGACAAGATCTAGAATCTAGAAATTCGACTTGACATCACGGCAATTTAAAATAATTTTAATGCTGCGACTTTTGCAAAAATGTTCCGAAAATGTATCGAATTCCGGTACCGAGCTTTAAAAGCAAATGGTTGAAAAGCTTCCCATAAGCTTTAGTAGAACAGACAGAACAAAGAGTTAATCTCAATGCATTCAGTGTCATTTTAGTGCTATAAACGACTGAATACGAATAACAAACTAAATTTGAGGTCAATATTGTTATTTATTCTGAAAATTGCTGCAAGGTTTTTTTTCTTTCTACGTATTTGAGATTTAGTTTCCAGCATTGTAGAGCAGCTTTATAGCCAATGTGAAAAATCTATATCTTGCTTAGCATTTCTTACTTGCTCTCATGCAAAATAAGCAAAGAAAATGGTCAGAATCATAAAAAAATTATAATATAGGAAGCGACCATCTTTTAATGTGAAAGAAGGACATGTCTGTAATTATGTCGGTTTGTCTAGAGGCATGTTCGTCCCTTGCCTGGTTCAGCAACTCTAGTGGTTGCAGGCACGCGCGGCGTTCTGTCTGTTAGCACAATAAATAAAAAACGCAGCTAACTAAATGAACGAAATTGTATGCGTAGTTTTCGCACCATAACTGGGGATTTCTATCAAATTTTGGAAAGTCGGGTAAAGGAAAGTTTATTTATTCGTATGTATTTAAACACAACAGCTCATAAACGCAACCAGTAAAATGAATGAAATTTGGTATGTGCCCTTGACACCAAAATGTTGATCTATAGATAGGTGTGTGACTTTCTTCGAATAAGAGCACAGGATTTGTCCTTTTTTACTTTATTTTGACATTCACAAAACACCACACACAAAGGACGATCACAACAGAACATATTTATAATAGTAGAATATAAACATATTTAGTAATTAGCCGCTGACAAAGAAGCTGCACAAGTAAACAAAACGTTGCGCCGAAGTGCGCTACAGCAACTCAATATGCTCTCGGACTGCATATACTTAAAAAGTACACGCAGCGCCATCTATAGATAGCATAAAGGCACATATTTAGAAGATGAATATTAATGAATAAAAGATAACTATTACAGATAATATACATACATGAACATGATCTGAATCAATTTTTGGTCCCAATCGGTCACTGCAAGATGTCCGTAATTCGCTTCACTGTATGACGAAATTAAAAACAAAATGTTCCATATTGTGGAAGTATATCAGAAAATCGAAGGTAGAATTGTAATTCAAGCCGTGTCTTCTTTTCTTCTAAAAATTTCATAGCCTTTATTTAAGATAAATTTCTTAGAAGCTTTCAAGCTTAAAGAGTTCAATCATTAACTCAGTACAAAATTTGTGGCCCTTTTTTTTCGGGGGGGGGGGAAATGCTACAATTAGCTCATATATATTTTAAATATCCTTTCACTTAAATTAATGATAACATTCTCTGATGATTAATAATAATATCCATTTAAAATAAACGTTCGATAAAGGACACGGTGCTTCAAAATATGCGAGTGAAGAGAAATTATAACTTGAAAAGGTAAAATAAGAATCCTTCGCTGCTGAGAAGAATTTAATTTATTATTTTTTTAAAACAAATAAATCTCCCCAAAATAAAGTGACAAATATGATTTAATGTAATAATTAAATTTTATTTTTCCAATGTCGTAAGGTTATTGAAATTCTCACATGCTTCGACAATAATTGATATGGCTTATTACATCGTTTGTCAATTTATTTCCACTAAACGTAATTTTTTGAATGAATGCAATTTTCTTGGAGTTAATTGAGATATTTTTCTTTCTCTCTTAATGATCTCCTTCCTTTGGATTAAAAGAGTTAAAGAAGAAACATGGACAAACAGTTTATTTCAGGAAAAATAAAGGAAAGCACGTCTACTGATAAACAACATTTCAAATTGTCTCTTTTTTGAAATTATCTATTGACCACAATCTATTAACCTAATTTTAAAAGATACTCCCTTTTCCAATTAAATATGAACGCTCTTCAAATAACTTTTCACTTCCATTATTAATAATCTCATAATCTATTACCCATTTTTTTTTTCGACTCCCCCCTACCAAAATCATCCAAAATTAATAAACAAATAAACAAAACGAAGAAGTGATAATGAACTCGACTCAATTTTTGATTAAATCAAAAACTCTTGCAGCGAACGCTGGTTGATTCGAGTATTTCCAAAACAAAGGCCCTCCAATTTCTGTGCGTGTGTCGTTTTCGAAAAATAAAATTACCTGAATATAAAAAAGGTAATTCGCACAAAAACAACTCCTTGCTCTCTAGAAACTTAATTACCCCGCATAAAGAACCGCAAACCCAGTGGAAAATAATTAGCTCTTGAAGGGGAGCGATGCAAATGAAGTGCAAATTACTAACGAAGCAACAAAACGAAGAGAGAAGGAAGCAAAATCGGATTCAATTTATCCGGGAGAAAAATCCGGAAGTTTATTAATGTTTTCGATCGCTGTCTGCCGACTGAGGTAACAACTGCTATTATTTTCGGAGATGGGGGCGGGGAGAGATTTATCGGTCGACGACAACTCGTGCGGCAGACAGCGGGAAGAAGGAAAACGGGGGCAATTAGCGTAACTTGCGTCTGACATGTCACTTGCAGAGGGAGCGCGTTTTTTTGCGGAAAAGGGGCCAGGCTGAAATTGTAGGGATTTCGCAGGCTGATCCATCTTGAAACATGTAAGACACCCGAGAGCAATTTTTCATTAAAATTGCTTTTCTGGTCCCTCTAAGAATTTGGAATTCAAAACTCATCAGAAATTCGAATGCATTTATTAAATTAAAAGACAGATGTAGGTGAAGTTCCAATAGGAATGTTTTTAATATGGATTTTCCATTTTGTTATTAATATAATCTTAAAATAAGCTTTATGAGATTTCTTAAATTAAACGGATTTAAAATCACCAATACGTGAACTTTTGTACCCGCACCCAAAAATACGTAGGTTGATTCCTGACATGCACATGTGCATAGGGACTGTGGTACCGCAGCACCCTCAACTTTTTCCATTGCGTAAATTTATTTTATTTTGCATTTGATATTTAAATCTATCAACAATCTAACGCAATTTTACATTAAACGATTTCGATCTTCAAAAACTACTAGAAAAAACTGAGAAAGAAAACCAAGTTCCCTATCTTAATTTTTCACTACCCGAAGATGATGCGCAAAGGAGAAAGTAACTTAAAGTAAAGGAGAACTGATGATCGTTCCAGCACCGAATTCCACCTGAGCGCATGCGTAGTTGCAGATCTCTGGCTTTCTCTTCCTTTCCCTGCTACGTTTTTAAGCTGAAGGGGAACTGTCGAGTTCGGCAGCACTAGTTGAGCTAGAAGAGAGAAATTAATGATGAACAAAAATTTAATTGAAAGCTTTTTTATAGTAATAAAATTTGAATGGAACTTCTTGCAATCCAAAGGATTTTTTTTGATAATTTTTAATTATAAATGGTGATGAAAAACACATGCGAAATTTTCCGCGATACAAGTGTTTTTAAAATTTCAGTTTAACAAATTTTGATTCCGAATTTTTTTATTAAAATTAATTTGTTAAAATACTTATCTGTTAGCAGAGAAAAAATGTTATAAGTTTATTCTTTAAATATAAAACTATAAAAGTTAACGAAAAACAGACACAAAATGTAAGTGGTACAAATATGCAACATGAGCAGTGACGGATTTAAAGTTACAGCATCCCCAAGGTTACATAACACGGGCCGCCACCGGTTCCATGTGTATGTCGAATATATTAGTTTTCTGTTCTAATTTTGATACCACTCGACTGACAAAAAAATGTTCATAATTTGAATGGTAATTACTTGGATTACATCAAATTTTATTTCGATGCTCACTTCAAAATTATTAATGAGTCTTCATTATCGATAATTCAATTTTTATAATTCCTTGATTCCAAATTAAGTAACTTTTAAAGCTACCAAGAATTAATTTGTAAAAGAACACGATTAAAAGTAAAATCTGAAGATTATTAAAAAAGATTTTCAATCTAACTTTGTATTACAAAAATCAATGTTTACAATTGGAGAAAATATTTTTAAGAAATGGCATCATTAAATACTCTAAAGTTAAGCAATTTACATACTCAATTTTAAATTTGTTTCTCAATAATAACCACGCAAGAAACGATCATACTTTCGATCCATTTAACTGAAAACTCAATAGCAGTAGAGATGCCATAAACTGTTTACACATGACTATATTCGCTAACTTCTAGAATGATCGAAAGTTTTGCACAAAGAAGTGCTTATGATATCATGTAAGGCACAAACAGGACAAAATAATGCATAATGTTAGCAGTTTTTTTCATCGGAGGAGTGAAGAATATCACTCAATTCATATTAAACTGTAAATGTCGCTTAACTGAGATCTGGGACATCTGAACGCGCTCGAGTTGATGTGTACCATCGGTGACCACACGACCTTTTTAATACTCCGAGACTCACTGACTTTAAAAGCTAAGCTTTCTAACCTGGCAGCTAAAAGTTCAAAATAATTGGGCGCTCAGATGGTTAAAGATATGGTAGTGTGATAAAGATATGGCATGGGTGCTAGATATTGGCGCGAAATTGTTTTAAAGCGACCATGGATGTTCAAAACCATTTTTTTTTTTAAATTTCCAACTAATCAATTTGAAATTTTACATGCATTAATAAGAACACTATATAAGACAACACACATAATTTCACTACAATATATTTATTCATTTCTGAGTTATAGGTATAAATGTAATTTTTGATAACAATTAATGGTCTTTAAGATAAATATTCCAGGCGCTGTAAAATAAATAGAAATTACTCTAATTTTTTTATTAGTTAGTATAACCCTTTTCAAACAAAAATTGGGATTAATTATCAGGTTGCAGAAAAGTATTACAAAATGAACACTTATAATAACTCGAAACTATTGATTTTGGAAACGAATATACGCAATATTTGATATGGAAGAAGACATTTACATTTTAATAACAAAATAAATTGTATAGGAATGCCAAAAATTCTTCCCTATATATATTTTAATACTTATATAAAATGCCACGAAATTTGAACAAAAATTGAAACGCCTGGAACATTTACCGTAAAGTCCATTAATTGTTATTAAAATTACACTTATACCCATAACTCAGAATTAAATAAATATATTACAATGAAATTTTGTGTGTTGTCTTATATAGTAATCTTATCAATGCCTGAAAAATTTTAAAAATCATTTTGAATGTCCCATTATGTATACTTATTGATTATGTAGAATCTTTCGACTCTTGATTGGCAAGTTTTTGAAAAACTCAATGCCGAAAACTTTTATCTCCTTTTCGACAAGACAGTCGGATACTCATTAGAAAAATATTCTTTCCGTTAAATTATCAGTAGAGCCCTTTTCCGCTACTCAGAAGCAGAAAATGAAATTAAATAAAAATTTTAAAAATAACAAAAGTTTTTGAAATGGGAATAAAATCAATAATACTTACCATCAATTATTTTCCCACCTGGATTTTAAAAGAGAGAGAAGAGGGAAAATTCTACAGTGGAAAATCGAAAATCCCATCTTTACAAACAGGAAATAAGTCAAGTTAAATAAATGAGTTTAAAAGCCAGACAGGTGAAAAAACAACTAATCAGTCGTCCCGTTTGCAAAATTTAATAAAATTTCCAAACTGAAATTTTATTAAAAAATGTTGCAAAATTTAATAAAATTTATAAACTTTATTTTTACCAATAATATCAAAAGTTACCCTTTAAAATGTTAACTTAAAATTATTCGCTAAGATTCCTCATTTCCTGTACAATTAATTGTTTCTGGCTTTTTATAATTGACTTTCGTAATAATTGTTAGTTTAGCAGTATCATTTTCCTTCTGCTTCCCTTAGATCTAAAAATGCTTACATAGTATAAGGGGAGATGGGGGAGATTGATACGCGGGAACATTGATACAGTCCTTGAATTCCGATTATTGGAATGGTTCAAGATGTTAACATCCCCTCATATAAATGCCATTGCAACCATTAGCGCAGTGTATATTTTTCGGCCATGTTTAGTCAAAAGTTAATTTACAAATGAATCAAACCGCTAATCTCCACGTTTAAATGAATTTTATTCTAAGTATATATTGTGTGATTTCTTTAACTATTTACGTTTTCCTGCCAGGGAATCTACTCCAATTGTAGGAAGAAACTTTTATTTTTCTGAAATTTATATTAAGTTCTGAGTTTGCTTAGCATTGTTTTTGAGTGACCACTATGTTTACGTAAAAAATGCTCTTGGGGCGGATTGATAGAATTGACTTCGGGGCACATTGATTCGCGTCTTCTGTGTGTATCAATTTGCATTAACAGGAACTACTTAGCAAAATCGTCTTCAGAAATGGAAAAAACGTAAAAATGCACTATCTAAGAGAAACACGCAAATAAGTATTTGTTTAAACAATTAAAACGGTTTGAATTTCATTGAGAAAATGAAAAAATATTGTTGTAAATTAAGTTTAAAACATTTTATTACTGATTTATTAAAACTGGCAAAAAAATTGTACAGACGCTAATTAATATCATCAAAAAGATAATTTTTTGCATTTTCAGATGGGATAAAAATAAATTTTGTGCTATATTATTTTCGTAAGTCATCAAGGAAGAACGCGAAAATTTCCTTTAATTTTTAATTAAATAAAATTTCCAGAAACGGCTTCGAGGTACAAATTCCCTCCCTCCAAAGTATTTTTACACACATTCTCCTTTATTACTTGTAGAGATACATTATTTTCTGAGGCATTATTGTTTCACTTTAACAGTCTCATTAAAAATGTTGAATTTTGATTAAAAGTTGGTTACTTTGTTAAACTTTTAAGCCTTGATTTGGAATATAAACTTTATTGATAAAACAAATTTTGTTTTCATCCCACACCATCATTATTTTCGATATTTCCTTGTGTATCTATGTACCCGTTGTATGGGCAGATTGATACAAATCCATTTTTAGGAAAAAAGTGTAATAAGTATTTTATTATTTCATTTATGACGAAAACTCGACTGAAATCATATATTTGATTAACAAATGTATAAATATAATGTATTACTTCTAATTATTACCGCTGGTAAAATCATTTTTTAGCTTTCCAAAAAAAAAAGTGTATCTATATCCCGCATTCCCCCTACCTATTTCTACCTTGAGGTGTCGTTTCACATCTTAAAGATTTCATCAGCGTGCCTGGTTTTAAATCATTTTACACATAAATATCAACATCATTTGGAAACACAATTTCAATTATATTCAAATTAGAGAATTTCGATTTCAGTTGTAACAGAAAATAGGGAAATCCCCGATGTTACTTTTATATTTAGTTGTTCTTCACAATGTTACATTTTACTGCAGATCATAGCAGTGATTAGTTCTAAAAATAAATGTATAACAGAAGTCTTGTTTTCCAATTTCAGTATTTATTTTGAAGTGAATCCCTCCGGGTGTGCACCTCAAATATGAATATGAGAAGTTATTGAATAAATAAGCGAGTTTTTGTTTTTATTGTGGGTACAACAATTGTGGCGCTGTCTGTTTAATGGTCCCATGTCCATCCAACCGGTTCGGTCGCCGTCATGGCTTCAGGTACGGGGATATGGGGCGGCGTTCTGTCTGGTTAATAAGCCCATCTCCGATGACGAGTCGTACCTCGGTCGGAGAGGTCGTCGCATGTGCCGCTCGCAGTGGGGGCTATTATGCGTTGGCCACAGAGCCAGAGTTGGAAGTATGCTTCTGCTGATTATTTTCCAAATTATTTCCAGACTTTTTAATGCCAGGTAACAAAATATTAAAAAAATATTTTGCTTTTGGAAGTCTTTGCAGTTAGTTACATTCAGATGAACTATCCAAACCGGGAATGCAATAAAAATGGTCATAAGGAGTCTTTGCTAGTTTGCTTCGGATTTGGTCTGTATATGGGTAATTTGCCATGAGAAATTTAAATTTTTGGTTGCAAATATTTTAATAAGTGATTTACATAATAATTTAATAAATAATTTAATAAGAGAATTTACGACGAGTGTGTTAATGATAAGCAAGTTCATAAGCAAAATTTATGTTCAAAAAATTTCATATTGGCATATGATACTCTTCAGTTAAGATTTATTTGTATTAAAAAATATAAGTCATTAAAAATTGGTAATTCATTTAATTATTTTCGGCACTGTGATCGTCCCCCACCGCCATTTCTATTGCAATTGCATGGCATGACATTAAGGGCTTTTAATTGAATTGCGGAATGCTGCGTTTTTAAATGTTTTTTTTTACTAAAGTTCATATTAAATATTACAATCATCAGACGCAGCTAAAAATATAGTCATTAGTTTATGAAAATGGCATTTATTGCATGGTTATAATGACCTTATGATTTTTGTGATATTAATTTTATACCTTTTGAGTACTTTCAGAAGAAATGCAAATATTATAATTGCAGAATCAACTATGGAATTCAGTGAGTAAAAACTGGATTTGAATTTCTATTATTGGTATGTTAAAGATATTCTTTCGAACTTTTTTCCTGCGTTATAGGGTAAGGTTGCTTAAATCTTACCTCCTAAGGAAAAAAGTCCACAAATTGCAGGTTTTACTAAATGAAGGATAAAATTTTGCATTATACACAACTTCTATGAATATTGCATCTATTACAGCCAGGAAAATTCAAAATACACGTACTGTGTCAAAGGAAATAAATAAATCTTAATATTATAACATCGGCACGATTAAGAAAACCGGTTCATAAGTCGTACCACCTATGTCCTAAGTCGTACCTTGGGAGCAAATGAAGCAAAAACACCTTGTATTACTATTATTTGAGTAAACTTTTGGGTCTTGAGTTAATCCTCGGTCAATCCTTTCGATTTTCCAAATTCGTAATGTTTATTTAGTTCTAGAAGGTGTTGTCGTAGTTTCGGTTTTGGAATATTATACTTTCATTGAAGCCCATATCACCATTGGGTAATTTTCATAGCACCTCGTCCGTGCCTTCTTATCTCTAAGTATTATCGGTGCATTTTGAAGCGTTTATGAACCCTGCCTAAAAATTGGAAAAAGCACATTTCACAGCACATATTTAAAAAAAACAATATTCTCTTTCTATAAATGATTTGCAAGAGATCCTTAAGGCGTAACTGGTATAATTTAAGCTTCGTTTTGGGTACGACTTAAGCAAAGACAAGTATACAATTTAAATAAGCTTCATAAAAAGAATGAATTGAACCAGAGCGTCATTACTGCATAAAAGCAACTATTCAAATAGCACAGAATGATACCCTAAGAAATAATAACATGTTTCTAATAATATTATTGTTCTACGTTTTACGAAATATGCACGAAAACTATAAGAAAAGTACAGAAACTTATTTTTAGGTACTTCGAGGTTACGTTGTAACGCAACGAAGCTCCGTTCTAAATAATGGAATTAACATCGCCGATACTGCCGTCAGCGTTGCCGTTTCGACGAAAACGAAGTCAGAATGTAATAGGTACGACTTAAGCTGTGGTACGACTTAAGCAACCATACCCTAGCTAATAAACCCTGAGAGGAAATAAATTAAAATGTTTTAAAATTGCAAATCTACTGCACTAAGAATCTTTGTTCCACATCAAATATGTAAAGAGTAAAAATAGCTGCCGTTCAGTGTTTATCTATATACATTAAATTATTTCTAATCTAAAAGAAGCATTTATGGACTTGAGCAATCATACTCTATTGTGATTAGTACATACAGTAATAAAAAACTGATAGTGTGGTTGTTCAAAATAGTGTGTCATCTTATGCGCCATCATCTGGAATGTTATGAAAGCATGTGATGTATTGAAAATAAGAAATAGCTCGGCTGAAATTAAGAAAAGGAACAACATGGACATTCTCCATAGTAATCTAAAATTTTCATCCCTTGTCTTAAATAAAATAAAGGGATACTAAAACAAATTAAGAATGTTCTAATAATTATTAATAATTAAAACAAATAAAAAGCGAAAATTCAGATATTGCATAATTTGCATTTTTGACCAATGTCTGTTGAAAGTAAACAGTGAAAAGGTTGAACACTAGGGTGGGAAGAAAATAATCAAAAAAAATTTTCATGTCGCTAATACCGGGGAAAAGTTGCGAATTGGTGAGAAATTAAGCGAGGAAAAAAGTAAGGAAATTGATTTATGTATTCCGTTCCCACATCAGCCTTAAAAATCGCAAAAAATGACGAAAATCGACTGTTTTTTAATACTTTTTAAAATTTTAAAATTTCTCTTAATCTGTTTATTATATCATTAGCTGTTAAGAACTGATTTTCTTAAGAGTAATAAAATTTATTTCATCAAAATTAGTCCATAACTTTCGGTGGTACGTTCCCTCCGAAGTTGACAAAAATATGTGAAATTACTTTAATATGCAATATTTAGCTTTAACTTTCAACATAATCTTCATACAGCTTCTTGCTGATGAATTGTAACTTATCGATGTATATGAATTAAAAAAATCTATTTAGGTCTAAAAATATATCAGTTTTATTTATTTTCTTGGCTTATTGTAACTCAATGCAAATTTTTAGTTCCTAATTCTCAACATACTCTTCATACATCATCTTGTCTATGAATTGCAATATATCGATGTAATGCATGGCAAAAGGTTATTTAAATCTAAAAATATATCAGCTTTTATTTTCTTTGTTTATTGTAATACAATACAAAACTAAGCTCCAAAATTACAATATTATTTGTTATTTAAAAGCGAATGTCAAGAATGCAGAAAGTAGCAGAAATTAACAGACCTTTAAGAAAACTCTATTGCCGTTAGAACATCTTTGCATGGCATTTTGCTCTTTCTTCTCACCGGACGATATTTGGAAGTCTGATTTATGGGATAATACAGAAATTGCGGACCTAACCCTGATGTTAATGAAAACGCACTCAGTAAAGATAAGCGGTATCTTCAAAATAGTGCAGGTGCCATAAAATAGATAAAATTTATTGAAATTTTGGCTATTCGTGACCATAGCCAATTATGGCATTCCAGGTAGTAAACGACAGCATACAAAGTACTTTGTGTTTTGTTTAAGTAAAAATAACTTTTTTGAAATCGTCTATGGCACATTTGTTAAATATTAAAACTAGGAAATAGCTCATTAAGCCCAAAGCACATGTTTAAAGGAATTAACCCAACTTTTTACCGTTCTGAAAACTTACTTAAATCTATTGACTCTGTAAACGAATGCAATGCATGTTTTGTTGCCCATGCTGAAAAAATTATTCTGATCATGGCAATGGATAAGAGAAAGCACATCCGAGAACTGGGAATTAGACAAATTTTAAGGACGAGGCAGTTAGTCGCAAAGAGAAAAACCATTAAAATATCAGAATGCCCGAACTCAGTTTTTCATCTAAGGAGTATACGGAAATTATTCAGATGAATGCTTGCGGTTTAATTCCTTCCCCGCTGTTGCAAGTTATTAGTGATGATGAAATCAATTCCCTTATTTGATCTGGAGAAGTATCTGAAGGAACATTTCCATGTAACACATCCTGTTGGCGTGGTGCAGAAGTTTGGAGAGAGGGTGCCAGCTCAGGTGTCATCCTCGTCATCTGACCGAGGTTCAAAACTACGTGGTCCGTCCCATAATAGCCCTCCTGTTGCTTCAAAAAATTAAACTAAACTAAACTAAATCCATTTTACACACAGGCAGTTGAGCGATACGTCAAACTCGTGTCAGAAGCAGAGTGTTTAAGAGCTCGTTCAACTGGGCGTATGCGCAGGGGCTAGTGGACACCGCACCCAGCTACTTTTTGTGTGGATCAGAAATTGTTGGAAAATATAGCCACGTCTATTTCCTGTATTCCCAACGCCCCCACCACGAAACTTTAGACAGAAAAGAAATAATAATAAATTGTAGTTGCCTATATTAAAAATAATTGAATAGCAGATGACAACATGGAAAATTACACATAGCATGTTTAATCATTTGAAACATTCCCCACTGTGAATAAAATTGAATCCATTCCTTCTTATCTTTTATCAAGAGTTTGTTTAGTAAAAAAATTTTTCAAACTAGAATGTGGGTTCATATATTGATATTCTGATTTTTCTTTTGAGAAATCACATTAATCATACTATAGAAAACTTTATTTACGAGGGCTTCAGATCCTATTTGTGTCCAGGTCCTCAAAATCCGCAGGGCAGCACTGATCATAAGCATCGCGAAAAGTTTATGGAAGTCCAGAAGCGACGCTTTTGCCCGTGTAGTGTCCGAGTTTTCCCATAAATCAGACTTGCAAGTATCATTAGGCGAGGAGAAAGAGAAAAATGTCATGCAAGAAATTTAAAAGACGTAACGATGTTTTAATAGCTAAAGTGTTTCCTTAAAGGTCTGTTGCTACTTTCTGCATTTTTGCTATTCGTTCTTCTCTATCTCTACTAATAATAAAGGAGAATGTGTGTGTGTGTGTCTGTGTGTTGGCGCTCTACAGGACAGACCGCGAGAGCCAGAGATACGAAATTTGGCACGAACGTTCTTTGGAGGGTGGGAATGTGTATCTCGGAGTCGTTTTTAAAAAAATTCAATTGGAATTCTAATTAATTAAAAAGTAAGCAAAATGTTGATGCCTTTCCTTAATAACTTCCGAAAATATTACAGCACAAAAATAATTTCTAAGCCATCTGAAAGTGAAAAAATTACCTTTTCAATGATATCAATTAATGTGCCGTATAATTTTTTCTCTAATTTTGTAACCTTTTAAATTATTTTTTTGCTCAATTTACAGCAATACTTTTCATTGTTGCAACGCAATTCAAATCGTATTCATTGTTTAAACAAATATTTAATTGCGTGTTTCTCTTTCATTGTTGAAGGCTAAGGTAATATCCTAATACATTTTGGTTTCATATTTTATTTCATAAAAATTTTTGTGGAATATATAAACCAAGCTGTCTGAGATATTAAGTACATGAAGAAATATATCCAGTAAGCTGAATGGTTATGGTTTCCATGTTTTCATTTTTTTCAGCATGTTTTAATTCAGCAAACATGTCTATGGCCATAAAATTTGTTGTGCCAATTTAATGTTGAAATGAAATGGATATTTTGCAAGAGGAATAAGAAATTGAATACGGCACTGACAACTTGCAATTAGAAATTATATGACATGGTCAATTTTTGACTCCATTAGGGACATATACATAGACAATGAACAGATCAGGTGCAAAAAGAACATGAGTTAAATATCTATTACGATCTGTTTACGTTGCTAAGGGAAGCATGAATATAAAATTATTCAAGATGCAATTGAAATTATATTCCCGCGAACAAGCTAGTCGCCAAAGGCGGCTAGTAAGTAATAAATAATATTGTAATTTTAGAACTTAGTTTTGTATTAAGTTACAATAAACGAAGAAAATAAATGAAGCTGATATATTTTTACACCTAAATAACTTTTTGTCATGCAAATACATCGATCTGTTGCAATTCATCGACAAGATGATGTGTGAAGAGTATGTTGAGAGTTAAGAACTAAAAATTGGATATTGAAATAATTTCACATACTTTTGTCAACCTTTGGAGGGAATGTGCCACCGAAAGTTATGGACCAATTCTGATGAAATAAATTTTACTACTCTTAAGAAGATCAGTACTTAACAGCTAATGATATAATAAAGAGACAGAGTGAAATTTTAAAAATTATTAGAGTGAAATTAAAAAATTATTAAAACAGTCGATTTTCGTCAATTTTTACGATTTTTAAGTCCGATGAGGGAACGGAAGAAAACAATCAATTTTCTTACTTTTTTCCCCTCGATTAATTTCTCACCAATTCGCAACTGTTCCACAGTATAGCGACATAAAAAAAATGACTATTTTTTGACTCACCTATTGAACACTTGATTAAATATATGCAAACAATATAGTAAAATAATGTAATTTAAAATTTTTCTCTATGAATTTTAAATTGTTCTTCCAATTACTTTAACCTCCTCAAAAGATCAATAGAAAGGATTTTTTTTTTCGAATTTAGGCTTAGTCATGAAAATTTGATCAAGAGAATGAGAATTTTCTTCAAAAAATTATGAAATAAGCCTTTTTTTTCTTACAAAGATGTTAAAATTCAATGTTAGTTAAAAGTTGAATTTTTGATAAGAGGTTTCATTGTATTACTTCGCGATAATTAGGAATTTTGAGAAAACGTATTTAATACTTTTTACATAATCAGATTCACCTTTCAATCAATTTCACATTTTTTAAAAATTATTTTAAAGAAACACAATAATCTTGCCGAACCGAATGACGAGCCTCAACCGCTTCAGCGTGCTTTACCGATATTGATGACGACAAGTGACCTCGTCTGGGGTCTTAGCCTGAAAAATTAAGGTTTGAAAATTATTAAAATGCACCTCTTAGATAAAAAAATATTTATAAGGAGAGAGAGAGATAGAATCTTCTTGGAAAACTCATAAATTTAAATAATGTGAGAAAAATAAAAAAATAAAGTAAAACTAAAAGAATTTTTGTAATAATTTCATAGACCTAGCAATATTAAAAAGAAAATAACAGATTCCCACAAAGAGAGCAAAAAAGATTATGGTAATGATGAGGAGGTTAAAAAGTATCTCAAGGAGTATCAACCTTCAAATCTAGAGATTTGCTGTCGAGGCTCTTGCTGTTTGAGCTATTGTGAGCTGAACATGTGTGCTATTGTAGAATATATGCAAAGAAAACTATAAGTATAAATAAATAATATGAATAACATTGATGCTTATAATATTAAAACAGATTTGATGCAATCATTTTGCAAAATTTCCTTAAAATATTCGAACTAATTCAACTTTCTGAGGGGTTTTGCATAGAATTATCAAAAAATCAGGTTTTCAAAATTTTCAGTGACCTTCAAATTCTCAGTTCTCCCAGTTCGGTTTATGATCCTTATTTTAAAGAATACTGCATTAAAAATTATATGATAAGTCGGCTTTATAATTCTTCATATTCTTATCCATTTCCTCTTTTTTTCTGTTTATTACTTTTTGACGCAGAATTTGTTTATAACTCCGTAAATCGACAAGCCGAAACCGTTACATGATTTCCATTATAACATTTTAAACAGAAATATCATTACAAGAAGTTCAGCATAACCATAATTGAAAGGCTTTTCTGTTGTTTATTTACATTCCGTTTCACGTGTCGTATTACACGCCTGCTATAAGCATATTGGGTTAAAAATAATAGACAATAAAGAAAGAATAGAAGGATATGAAGAATTCTCAAACTGACTATATCATAATTTGAATTTCCTTATTTATTAAAAATTAAAGTTAATTCAATGACAAATAGGATTTGTCAACTTGAATTTTCACCGAGTTATATATAAGAGAAAAGAATATCCTTGAAATTATGACATATGGATAACACATGCATCCTTTATGATACATAAAACCTGGTCACAAATTACTATAGAATTTATTCAGAACTCTTAGGACTTAGAAACTGAATGAACAATTACACCCACTTTTTCCAAACAATATCGAGAAGAATACTGTCAAAAAAGGAAAAGAGAAAGGAAGGATATTTTAAGCTTAGCTTATGTGAAGGCTTCTTTAAAGGCTGGAAGTTCACCATTTCATTTTCAAACACGTTTCTTCTGAAATTGACTTTTTAAAAACCGTATCGTTAATTCTTTTTAAACTAAGGAAAATTTCGCAGCTCTTAAAAATTTCAGTTGAATTCAGTATCAGTATCATATTTCA
>BGPR01030277.1:0-18763 GCA_013235015.1 Araneus ventricosus
TCAAAATTATTGTTTTCAAAAAGGTTTTAATTAGCATTATGGATCTTAATTAAATAAGTGGCATGCGACTATGTTTCAAAATTAGTATTTTCAAAAAAGGCTTTAATCAGCATTATGGATCATAATTAAAAAAAAGGATATGCGACTATATTTTAAAATTAGTGTTTGCAAAAAAATTTTTAATCAGCATTATGGATCAATATTATCTGGCGTGATAATCATGATAATGTCAAGATCCATTTAAATCTGTTTTATATGATGCATTTCATTACTGATTTAACATTACTAGCCAGCTTTTAATATTTACATATTTAAGTGTTTAATTAGCTATTATTACTTAATACCTTTATACATTTTCGCTCGATTCTTCGTCACTAAATTTTAAGGATAGTTCGAAGAGTTAACGGATTAGCGGAAATTAAGTTTTAAAAATATTAAAATAATGCATTGTCGTTGAAAATACACAAGTGTGGTCTACATTCATAAGTTCTCATGTCTGTGTATGCGCTTCAGTTCAATAAAATGATGCCCACTTTAGATTGAAACAATTTTAATTAAATTGTTGAAGTTAAAATATTTTTATGATAAATTTCTTTAATAGCTCTGCAACATCTGATTGAAATTTAGTTTTAAAAAATTCTTTTGAATTAAAAGGAAATTTAATCTAGTAAAAAATATTCATCTTCCAGCGTTCATAGACTAAATTAAAAAGCTATACTTATAGAAAGGAAAAAACAAGAAAAGCAATATATCTTAGCAAATTTCTATAAATATTAAAGAATTCTGAACTATAAAATGTTTAACAAAGAAAAACACTCATATATTCTCTCAACTATTTTCTTTTCAATTAAAAAGAAATTTTGTATAACAAAGCCACTGATTTTTTAACATTCCTAGGCTTAATAAAGTCAAATTTTATAGAATATATAACATCGAACAATAAAGAAAAGCTACATATTTTAGCAAATTTCCAGAAATATTATAGAACTTTGAACAATAAATAATTTAATAAAGAAAAACCTCTTTTCAAAATATGCAAACATTTTTACTAAAAGCACTCAAAATTTAGAAATTGAAAATATTTCCTAAACTTTTGGAGATTTTTCCTTTCAAACATTCATGTTTGATAATCAGTTTCACTTCAAAAATTTAATTCCTTCTTTATAAGAAAGTTTTTTCCTTAGTGTTTTTATTTTCAGAAAAGAAATTCTGATTTTAAAGAGAATTCCCATCTGTGCTATTACAATATTAAAACAGCATCATAATATTTGAACAAAAGCAATATTTTGAAACATTGTGTTTGATTATTTTGAATACGGGTTTATTTTAATAGAAAAAAATTATTTTATATTCGAAGTTTATACCTTCAGGGCATTTGGTAGAAAAGATATTCATTTTCTAATTTTATCGATTGATCGATTTTAATTATAAGTTTGGAATTTTGCCGAAAAATTTTGTTTGAATATTTCTTTGGAAATAAACAGAGCTTACATTTCTTTTCAGCATCGTTTCGAACTTTGTCTTTTAATATAAAAGTGCGATATAAAGAAAATCAATTTTCGAAATTACAGGAGTTAAAAATACTTAATACCATTTATCAAAAGCACCTGTTTAAAATATATAATAACGACATATGTCTTCTCAGTCCTTTTAGATGCAAATTACTTGCATACAGTCCATAAAACATGGTTAGAATTTCAATATTTTCAATAATAACTTACTTCGCCAGTACAAACATTACGCAAACAGCTGGACAAATGCTAACATCTGTGTCTATAGAAAATCTACTCATTATGCATCACCTATTGAGAAGATTTTCTGCGTCCAACCACATTCATGCGGAGGTTTAATCACAGAACTATTCTACAGATGTAGGTTTGTTTGTCAGAGAACACCACCTGTCAGGATCTCCTGCCGGATTTTAAGGATACTGGAACTCGAAGGTATTGGCAAAAATTAAAATTTCCATTTTAACAAAGAAGCTCATTTTGCTTTATGTCTGCGTTTATATGTACACTGTAAAAAATATCCGTTTCTTTCCCGGAATTTTTCCGTATATTTGACGGTTTAAAGCTGTTTTGTTGACAAAACGGTTTTTCACCGTTTTCCGCTCCAGCCATAAACGGTTTAAAACCGTCAGTTCAAATTCTATTTTTCGTCATACGGTATTGCTTTCCGTACGATAACTTTCCCTTTTCTTAAATGTAATTTTATTGCATTCATTTCATGTTTTTAATAGGGTTCCATCTCCGCTATTGTTTACACATGTTGCAGTAACCTGTTGTCACTCATGAAAGCTAACCTTAAAACACGTGTTCTGACAATAGTTGATTTTTACAACACTAGGTGGCGCCACTAGAGCTATAGTGACTTTAAAACTCAAATAGATTATTTTTACTTCATTTTATGAAGTCTCCGGTGGTCTAGTGGTTAGAGCGACTGCCTTTTATTTCTATGAACGCGGTTTCGATCCCTGGCTCGGAGGAGTTAGAAGTTTTGTCACCATCTTGCATCGAAACCGTCCAAGTAAGTTCAATTAAAAATTATATTAATTAAACTAATTGAAATTAATAATTAAGACTTGATTAATTAATATTCCTAATTGATAATACACATCAACACATTTCAACTCAACTCGAACAGAAGGAGAAAAACAACTCAACTCAGTCGATGACGGCACTTACTTCGATGACTTAATTTTTACGGAGAAAACTTGATTTCATACGGTAAAATCCGTTGTGACTACGGATTTACTTCCTAACTTTTACAGGAAAAACTTGTCCCTGTATGGTAAAAAACCGTTGTGCCTGCGGATTTACTTCGTAACTTTTACGGTTTTGCACAACCAACCCAGCTGCCAGTTTAAAACCGTAAATTTTACGGGATTTTTTTTACAGTGTATCAATCCATGTTCACCCAATTCGAAATCTAGCATCCTATGACAATAAGAAAAATCTATGATAGGATGGAATTTTATAATATGTTTATAAAAACGGAGGATTTCTAGAAGAGAATAAATGTCTGCGAAACATTTGACCGCATGTGGTGTTTCCTTTTTTTTTTATCTTCCTAAAAGGAATTAAATCTATTTATCACACTTACACTGATGCATTTGAGCAGGGTATCAAAACTATTTATAGGTTAATTACAGGACAGTCGGATTATTCCCATGGGAGGAATAAAATCATATTGATTTACTGGTACAGTATTTGCTTCGAACATAAAGGAAATCCTAGATATTGTTTCTGAAGCTTTAAAAGATAGGAGGCTATATTTTATAATAGTTCGATTTCAAGTTTTTCTTCATAACTTTTCTAGAATGAATAAGGGATCAAAAGAAAATTCGATAAAATATTCGAAAGATTTTTAATTAGCACTGACTGCTCCAGGGATTACAAATTTCACACGAAGAAATATTATCATATTCTGAAAAAAAAAATTAAACCTGATAAAATGTGTACAGTACAATACGCCTTTTCATCGTATAGGGAACATCTGTAGCATTTTCCTTTAGTTTATTTCTTTTCAGTTTTGAACTTAAAAAATATCATGAAGCTGCAAATATTTAAAAAATATTTGGTCAAATTTATTCAAACGAAATCTTTACCAATCTCTTCTGATGCATGACCCGAAAAAATTTACTCCATCATCAGCAAAATTAATAATTATCTATAGTTTTATTACCACACTAGTTGTTATGCCCGGCGTTGCTCGGGATTAAAATACTTTTATGTCTAATATTTTTAATGAAAAAACTATTTTTGTATAGAAAATTATAATACGAAATTTCCTTTATCGTCTGAAACGTTTTTACTTCAAATTTCGTTCATAAATCGTTTTAATGTTTGGAGTTCATAATGCTTTGGGTCAATTACTTAAATAGTTAAATTTTCAACAATAAAAAGCATTAAAATAAACCAGATCAATAGTTGTTCCCGATATTAATTATGAATCTTCTGCTTTTAAACTTTTCTTTAGTATTC
Source organism: Araneus ventricosus (assembly GCA_013235015.1). Taxonomy (NCBI): domain Eukaryota; kingdom Metazoa; phylum Arthropoda; class Arachnida; order Araneae; family Araneidae; genus Araneus; species Araneus ventricosus. The sequence continues at coordinate 3,984 of BGPR01030277.1, forward strand.
TTCCAAAATTTTGTTTATATATTCCAGCAACAGATCTTCATGCGTATACTTGTTATTTAACAATAAAAAATACAATGCCGCAAATTGTGAATTTTATAAAAAAATTGAATTTTTTTAAAATTAGTGAAATGAGAGCAACAATTTGAACGCAAATGAAATTTGTGTCACTGTAAAGCTATTTTTAAACTTTAATATAGTATAAAAATAGTTATTGTAACATAACACTTTCGAAATATACAACGGAAAAACGCAAAATCTTGCTTAATGTTTAATCAACTAAAGTTTCCATTAACTTTTGGACCTTCTAAAGTTGACAATGATCTGTCATTTCTAGAATAAAATATTTATAGAAATAAAAATAAGTTTGTTCAAAGTCTCACCGATTCCTAGCAACGAAGCATCTGAAAAAATGCTTTATTTCAAAATCGTCTGCAAGTAATCAATATTTTTAAAAATTTAAAATGTTCATACAATTTGAAGAAAACATTTCACGTAAATAAACTTTGTGTCATTGAAAAGGTAAAATTTTAAAGTTTAAGATGGTATAAAAATATTTTTTGTCGAACAATTTGCTCCGAAGTTACTGCGGAAAACGGTTTCGGTTAATTTCTAATTAACTGACTGATGATTAACTTTTAAATGTTGTTTAATTAAGGTATCCGACTGTGTTCGGAGACATTTTTTTGAGAAATAACTTATATATATATATTTTAATGTTATTTTTCAACTGTATATGTTTTAAAACTATGAAAATATTGTGAAATTAGGCTTTGAAAATAATATTTAAAAAACAACTGCGAAATTTGTAGAAAAATGACTAAAATATTTGCCTTACGCTAACAACCATAGAAAAAACCAAATTCTAAATATGCATAAATCCTTGTAGGAGTACATTTTTATGACAGTTATCTGTGTTATGCTCTAAAATATTTCTTGTACTTCAAATTAGTTTTGAGATATAGCTGAACATAGTTACTAAACTGGTAATTTTTCATAAAAAATGCTTTTCGCTTATATTTAAGCACTTAAAAATAATACTTGATTTTAAAATTGACTTTAGTTTTTAGAGGGAAACATCAAGCATATTACAGAAAACAATCTCAGAAAATTTCATATCAATACTTGAATAACTTTTTGAGACATTGTTACGTTCAACAGTTTTCCTCAAAAATATCATGTCTCAGAAAACACATTTAAAGTTTTCATGCAACATAAAATAATGCTTACAGTTCGGTAATATAACAGCTGTAACTCCATTTGTAATTCACGTAGAGTGAAAAGTGAGACAGTTTTAGAAAGTTGATTAAACAGGCTACAAAATTAAGTCATAAAATTTATTTTGATAATTTCATCAAAAACAACGATTTTAAACCAGTCGGATGCCATAACTTTTGAACTTTGTAAAGTTCATAATTATCTTCCCTTTGTTTTAAATAATAAGTCTGCAAAATTTGGTTGAAAACAGTACATTAGTTTAGGAGGAGATGTGGAACATAACAAAATACATAGCCACGATGACTTTTATTTGTATTAAGATTAGCAAACTTAAGATTTAAAAAATATCAAAACTAGTTCATTAAGTTTTGCGATGAAATTCATCATTTCGGAGAGTTTTCTTAGATTATTCCGCATTTGTGTATTCATGTGTTTTCGTTAAGAGTAATGTAGGAAATGTTGATCGGGTTTGGGGATGGAAGGTTCCAAATTCGTACCAGATTCTACAGTAGATCCGTCGTGTATTGGGCCCGTTGCACATTAAATCGTACGTAGGGGGCCAAACGTCCTCCCGCTAGTGTGGAGAGGAAGTACAAGCTGCGTGGTTATCTTCATCATCTGACCTCTGTTCAAAATTACGAGTTCCGTCCCAAAATAGCCCTCGCTTTGCTTCAAAACGGGACGTTAATATAACTAAACTAACTAACTAGGAAATGATGAGTATAATGAAGTTTAGGCAATGAAATCAATATCAGTTGAAATGGAGCATCAAGCATGATATTTTACCAAAAATATTCCTACAGATGCACGACAATAAAACTATTCACATTAGTTTAAAAAGAAAAGTTCAACTTAAACAAGAATATACATTCGTTACTTTTTCTAAAATGAGTAATTCACTGGAAGTTATGAAGCTCTAATTTGGCTTCAAAATAGTATTAAAACTATGATGCAAATATATACCTAGGAATTTTTAATTTAAAAGGCATATCAAAAATTATTTTGAATGTATATGGAATATCTGCTTCAACACCTTATGATTACAACCTAAACCGTTTCATAATTTAAGGAGACTCAGAAAAATTGATTTTAATGTTTCACAATAATAAAATGATAATAATTGTTTGATAAACTCCCATCTTTACGCCAATACATAAGCCTTAGGTTTATATTTCGTTCCCATGGTACCGACATAGGCAATGAAATGCTTTTTTTCCATCTTTATTTTCTAGGCACTGTATTAAACCGAGGTAAGGTTTTCTTTTTCCTGATCCTTATGATTCCAAAACTTATAACAATCGTCCATCTCTTTCCACATGGTCGAGGAACTTGTCTATTGGCCAATAGCGCCTTTGTCCTGGTTGCAGAAATTACAATAGAACCTCGCCAATCCGAACTAATTGGGGTTAATCTCTGTTCGGATTCCGAGAAATTCGGATTATCCAGCAAATTCGGTATATTCTCTTCATGTACTATATACAGGGTGTCCAACAAAGGACTCCCTCATTTTAAAATTAAATAACTCGGCAACGGAGATCGATAGAAGAACGAAACCAGTGATATGCTTAGTCTGAAAGCCGTAAAAATCTGATACAAAAGTTTCAAAATTAGTTATAAATGTTGCCGACAGGTGGCGCTGCAGGTTGTAATAGCTGTTCAGAATCCGATAAGAAATCTATAAACTGTCCTTGGCAAGCACGAAAAATGCCTAATTTGAATCGATTGTGATGTGATTGCAACGATTACTTGCAAATGACAGCTTATAGCTTTCTTCTCGAAATCTGAACTGTGATTACAACGTACAGCGCCACCTGTCGGCAACACTTATAACTAATTTTGAAACTTTTGTATCAGATTTTTACGGCTTTCAGACTAAGCATATCACTGGTTTCGTTCTTCTATCGATCTCCGTTGCGTAAAGTAGAGGTAAAATATTGTTCAACCTTCCAGCGGGCGCGCTAAGACTTTTTACACGAGCGTGCGCGTGTCGTACTTTTTACGACGCAATAAGTTTCTTCATATTTACCCTTGCAGTTGTAAGTTACTGCATTATAGTAATGAGAGACACATCGGAAAAGAAAATCCTTTCATTTAGAGTGAAAATTAATTTTTATATTATTTGCAAAATCTAAAATTATACTGAAATCAGAGAAAGCAATGAGATGTAATAATATTATTTTCTAAAAAAGGTATTAAGCAATATATAATATAAAATAGTGTAATACCAACTAAGAGAGAATGTACAACAAAGACTTTCTTTTTAGTTTCTTATCATTATCCTTGCAATCCAAACATTGAACTTTTGCCAGAGAGTGACGCTTACAAGTATACTATACATTGCACTGATTTTGATGATCGCTTTCTTTCTTTCAAACACAAACCACAAGTTTTTTTTCTCAATACTGGTTCTTACTTGCTTTTTCAGATTGCGATGTATAGTTCAACATGGTAATGTCATATGGCGATGATCAGATTTTTTGGGCCCGAGTAGTGAGGTGTTTTCATGACACTGATAAATATTTTTCTTTGGTTTGGTGGATTATTGGCAGGCTTATTGCATATTAAATATTTTTGAGAATGCAAAACGGACTATTAAAACGCTGTAATGCGTATTGGATATATAATTATCAAACTGAACCATTAATATATGAATTTTTTTTTCAAATTACATGAGAGGGAGGGCGTCGTAATTTTTACGACACAAGCATAATGCAGTATGAAATCACCTTTAAACTCGGACAAACCCATTTAATCCTGGAGAGAGGGGTCGCATAAAGGAATAATAATGACCTTCAGATAGTTTTGACTCCGAATGTGAGAACAGGGCTTGAAAGATCCCGTTTGTCGCAAAATTTGGGCAGGCGCGCCCGCTGGAAGGGTAGATATTTATAAATGTTACATGGATTAATTTTCTTTAAGAAATTCGTTTTAGTAAAAAACACAGTTAAACGTTTTTGGAAAATGATAACAGACGAAGATATATAAAATTAATTAAGCATCATCATTTATATTTTCTGAAGAATAAATATAAACCAATGGCGAGTTCCTAGAGATGAACACCAAAGCAAACATTATCTGTAGGATTAGCGTAAAGTAGCTTTTGCCAAATTAGCCCATTGTTCATAAAATTCCTTACAAATTAATAGTTTTTTCAACTCATTTTGATTATTTTTTAAACAATATCCTTCATTTCCCCTTTAAAATTAAGCAATTATTCATATAAAAAGGGTATCTCCATACAAGCGAAATTCTCCTTTGTTTATTAATTGAAAAGACAGTCATATTGAAAATATCATATTATGTTATGCAACAGCATTTAAACTCTCTGTTTATGTCTAGGAGGAAAATACTACGTTAACACAAAGAAAAGTTTTTAATTTTTGGTTTAACTTTTGAATAGGGAAAACGCTACTTTTTCCTCTTTTATTTCATTATTGTTTGGGTAACTGCTGTTGATTGTTACTGCTCATTGGGTTCTAGTAATGATTAGAATTTTACTATTTATTCTAGTTCCTTTGGGATGATAATGAAGTCTTTATAATGTAAAATTTTATAGGTAGTTATTATAACATCTTATTACATATGGTGTAACTGTTATGTGCTCAGTGAAATTGCAAGCAATTTTACGTTGTTACTGAGTTCAATTAAAGGACACTTTCTTCAGATTACTGCTATTCAACAGGTATGGAAATCCACATTCTATTCGTATTTACATTTGTTACTGTATTCGTTAAAGCGACGTTTCTTGTGTGTCGTACAGATAGCCTGAAATGAAATTTCAATGGAACTGAATATTTTTTATTGATATCCTAAAATGAAATTTCAGATTTGTGCACATGAACTGAAATGAATATTTTTATTGATATCTTAAGATGAAATTTCAGATTTGTACAGATAGCCTGAAATGTATTTTCAATGGAAATGAATATTTTTTATTGATATCCTAAAATGAAATTTCAGATTTGTACAGATAGCCTGAAATGAATTTTTAGTGGAAATGAATATTTTTTATTGATATCCTAAAATGAAATTTCTCATAGAACGAATAGTTTTTATTGATATCTTAAAATGAAATTACACGGGAAAAAATAATTTTTTATTCATTGCTGAGAAAGTATCCTTCTGAAATAAACTGAAAGATTTCTTATTATTTCTAATTTTGAATGTAAATAATAAAATTTATTAAACTGAAATGCCATCGTATAGCCAATTTTGCCCACTCATCACATTGTACAAGTAACTTTCATATGATTGTTATGTCCTTGGATAAAATTAAATTCCGCGAAGAGATTAAAAGTTTAGTATTATTATTGCTAAATAATTATCTATTCATGAGTGGTTAGGAAATGATTTAGAATCAGCTATGCATAGAAATCTTATTGAACATTATAATATAAAAATACCTTTTGTATTGTTCGTTTCATTACCAATTAGTAATTTCTAGATTGATAAATTTAGTTCTAATTTAAAATCAGGGAAGGTAAGAGTTGAGTTGCATTTTTCTGTACATATTTAAAGTAATATTCTAACTGAATTTTTCTGAGGTTAATATGAAGCTGAATAGCTCATATCTCTTATATTAAATAATTAAATAAATTTCTTTGTACATTTTCAGATACTAAAATTAGCTAGAGAAATCAAACCAAAATCAAGTACAAATCAATTTGGAAAAAATTCAACAACAAAAATTACAAATCTAAGACCAGAAAACTAATACTTAGAAATATGTATATAACATTAAAATTAAATATAATTTAAATACAAAGATACATTTCTGTAGATTTAAAGATATATTTCTTTATACATAATTCATAATATATATACTCTATGCATAATAACAATACAAAGCGTACATTTATTAAATTTTGAATTGATAAAATATCATTTATCTTTAAGATATTCATGCAAATAACAGTACTGAATTTCCCACAAATTTGAAAGAAATGTAGATTTGAAATTTATTCTTTGAGTTATCATAGATTTTTTCGGAGCATATTAGATCGATTACTCTTCTCGTATTTATATCGCAATATTTTTGAAACTTCTGTTTACTATTTATTATCGAACAGTTCGCCACAAATCTTGCACTGTAATAATGTAAGAATAGTTGTTACATTATAACAGTGCATTGCAGAGCAAGACATTGTTGCACTCTAATAATGCACAGTTAAATAATGTCTTGGTTGCACTGTAATGATCTACACTATTAAAATTCGACGCATATGTATGTATGTGAGGCTATCTTCTCACGAACCGCTGAACGGAGAAGCGTGCGGAAAGTACCAAAAGATGAGGAATAATCCAAGGAATCCATTTTGACCATTTAAATTCCGAATTTTTAATTAGTAAAAAAGATATTAATTAAAAACTAATTTACTACAATACTTTTCATTGTTGCAGCGCAATTCGAACCGTTGTTGAAAGCTGTTCTTCATTGTTGCTCAAACTCTTTCATTGTTAAAAGCTGCAACAATGCAATATGGATCCCACAACAATACAACGGATTGCGTTGTGTGCCTGTTTTGGTAATTGATACAAAGAAACGGGTAAAATTAAATTGCTCAAACAGGGTTTTTACTAAAATGTTGTTTTCCGTCAGACAAAAAAAATTCCGGAATCGGATAGACCATTCATTTGGCCAGGACAGGGTATAACTTTTTTTAAAATATAAAATAACGATTTTTTGTATTTTTCGCGAATTTCTTAATATAACTCGATTTCGACGTATTTTCGCGGGCGGAATTTTTCAACCAGTCTTTTCTCCTTATTTATTTAGGAGAGAATGTTGGGCATGTGTCATGTGACCACAATTCTTCTCTCCGCCAGAGAATGGCGCATTATTCAAGATAGCCCGTGCAAAGCCGGGCCACGCAGCTAGTGTAACAATAATACTTGCAATGCTGTAGATTACTTAAAATTTTACCGCAAAAAATATTTACACATTTTTAAATAAATGTTAATTTTCTTGAGTTTAGAATACTGTATGTTTTAAGAAGCTCGAAAAACTACTTACTTCCATTTAATATATTATTTTATTTTTTCAGGAAAGGGTTTAATTTGATATAAGATAGCTACAAAGTTTAAGCAATGGAAAACAGTACTGCAACATCCGAACATAGTCATGATGATGATGTTTTACCTTTAGAAATTGACTATATCCCAGAATGTGTCCGAATCAAAGAAGATGAAGAACTATACATGTCACCTGAAGAAAAAAGTAATCGACTGCTGGAGTTGATTAAATTGTTGGAAGGTAAAACTTATATATTTTTGTTATTTCAATTATCAATACAAAAACTACCGAATTGTGAATTCATAGTGATATATTCTTTTGGGGAAAATAACATTTCCACGAAGTATCCATTTTATACTAAAGTTTACTTCTCAAATCCAGGAACTTTCTTTTCATAAGAGAATGAAACATTCAAAAACTAGAATTTCACTGAAAGTATTAAATCAAAGTCATTTTAAATAGCTTAATAAAATTTTAGCTTTTACTATGAGAAAGGGAAATTAATCTTAATTAAATGCATTTATATAAAGCTATTAATAAATATGATTTTTTTTCAGTTTAGAAAGTTTCATCAAAATTCTCGGGGCTTAAGTGTCTCAAAAGTTGTAAGAGTCAGCCGATGAAACTGAAGGAAAATATTTCAGTAAAGAATATGGCTGCTTTATTGACAATCATCTTTTAGAAAATCGAGTATCGAGACAAAAATGTTTTAGAAACATTAAACGTGAATTTTAATAAAAATTCCAGCACTGCTTTCGGCCTATTTATAATAAGGTTCACCGAATTTATCTATTTGTTACTCATATATAATCTAGTTTTCCAAGCCAAAACATCAATTAAATTTTACATAAAGATCCTTTATCATTAACTCTGCCTTTTGCTTTAGTTTTGTTCTATGTACTTTAACTTGAGATACTATCATCTCTTGAATATTTGTCTTCATGGATACATATTTCAGAGAATATTCTGCATAGTGAAAACCTTTCGTTCCAACGAAAGTTTTCCTTATCGACCTTCAAAGGGATTAGCTTCTCTGAAGGGTTTTCATTTTTGAAAAAAAAATAGATGCATTAAATTTGGTCCTAATTATTATTTCTTATTCTGTGAATTTTGAGACTTATCTACAAAAGTATTTTATTTGAAGGTTTCTTTTAAATGTTATTTGTTTTTGCCTGCATCTTTTTTAACCGCTTTGTTTTTTATTTGGAAAAATGAATTTCTAATCATTCTTTGGTAGTTGTAGAGGAATGGACAATAGTGTCAAAAGTTTTTTTCTAATTTTGACACTATTTGATTAATGGTGATTAATGTGATGATAATTAATGAATTTATTTATTATAAATTGGCCCGTTTGACCATCAAGTGAACGATTCGGTTGCCTGTTTTGGCGATTTTTCGTTATAATATCAAAACAAGTAATACAAAAAAAAATTTTTTAAGTCAATTCCTACTTAGGTCAACAAAGAAAGATTTTATTTTATAATTTTTTTCTCCAATATAAAACTAAAATTAATTAATTAAATTTAATTAATGAATTAATATTTGAAAAAACTGTATTAAGATCAAGTGTCATCCACTACAAGTTTAAAAAAATGTATTTGAACTTGAGTGGATGAATAAAAAGTCTTTTAATAACGATTGAAAATTTGAACAAGATATATAAATATATATAGGGAGAGTGTGAACTAATAGTAGGAATTGAACAAAACTTCTATATGCTTCAAGAAGTTCGCGAGATTCAGAAAAAAACTTGCATTGACATCGTTCAAAGATCAAAGAGTTATGCGAAAATATTTTCTTTCATCCTGTTTATTAACTATGGCCGCTTGAATCCCAAGTGGGGTAGAACGAAAAAGGATTTTTTTCTTCTTTTTTTAACTTATAATAGTGCTCAAAAGTTGCATGTTGATGCAAAAAAGACAAAAATAAAATTTGATGGCAATCGGAACATGTCTTGAGGTACGATGAAGTTTCATAAATTTGAAAAATATTGTTCTATTTCAACTCTTTTCTCTAATTTATCATTTGCAGCAAAACAAGCTCTAATTAAATATTTTGTGCTTTTTATTCCTTTTTATTAATAGAAAAACGTTTTTAGGGTGTTTAAAACCTATTATGAATAGATAAAAGTATTGATCATTTGCCAAAAGTATACAAGAAATCATCTATGGATAAAGAAAACATGTTGTTATCTAATCTGGGTATTAATGCTGTTATACTTCTAACTGACGAAAAACGCTCACAAGTATTTTATGTATCCTTGTTATTAGCATCAGTAGCTGTTATTGGAAGTTATAAGTGAGGTTAGTGGCTAAAAAAAATATAGATAACTAAAAGTATCTGGGAGTATAGAGGTAGACAACAAATTTAAAAATTTAGCTGGTTTCGACGGATTCCTTTGATTTTTTACGGTTCTTCGTTTCAGGGAGTTAAAATGAATTAAAATTTAGTTTCTCCCGCAGGGTGTGAGGAGAAAGCACCCCCGATTCTCCCCATTGATTACTATTATGTAATAAAATTTATTTTGTGTTTTGTCAATGGAAGATAATGAATAAAGTTAATTTTATTGTTCGTTATTCTAGTAATTGCTTGTGTATTGCTTTCATTTTGATTTATAATGGCACGTGAAACTGTGTATTGATATTAATATTTCCTTTTTCTATCTTGAAATATTATGTTTCAACCGGAGAAAGATTAGTACTGTGAGAGTTCATTTGCTAGACAGGCGAGCTCTTGCCAGATCAAAACATGCAATCTTTATTATTCTTTATGGCTTTTTTCTTATACTATCGATTTAATAAGGACAGTAATAATTGTTTTTATTTTTCTTGGAAAAGAGTCAAAACGTTCGGTCTTGTTATGCATGGTTGCAATATTCACCCCCGTGACATGAAACAATTGATGAACAAGACACCTCCGGATTCAGTAGAATATCTCGTCGCACGAAATTTTTTGGGGGAACAAAATCAACACCATAGTAGGTGGCTTCCAATCCATTCATTCCATTGCTACCTGGTGTGGATTGTGGATTCAGGTCACAGATGCTACTTTCAGTTAGTGTTTTCGTTATTTTTGTTATAAGAATGGTATTTTGCTTGACATCCGTTTTGCAGTGGCATCGCAACGATGGTCAGGGGTATAGTTGACTGCAACTATAACCATAAAGCGTCATGGAGACTAAACGTTAGTAAAGTGTTGACACTATTGACTGCGCAATATGTTCGAGCACTTAAAAAAAATGCTTTTGCACTGGGCGCCATTTACACTTTCTAAGGCACTAATGATCGCAATGGGCGAAAAAGTCATATTAAGACTCGGTGGCCACTTACCCTAAATACTTCGCTGCTATTTCTTCTGTCCTTCTTTCCTTAATCTAGCAGATACATGGAGAAAGTATTTCAATCATCAAAAAATTCAATCTGTAAATTTTAGGAATTTTCACTTTGCAGACTTTCTTGAATCTATAAAAAACATTTTTGGAATTCGAGCTGTCTGATTGTATGTGAACAAGATAATTTAATAAAATACAACGAACAAAAGTAATGATATTTGGTATTTACAGCAACATTGTAAGTATGTATCAGATTTTGGATCAAATTCGTCAAGGGGAATAGGTTCTTTTATAAACAAATGCTCGATATTCTATTCGTAGCGATAAGACTAAGCAAAAACGACCTATATTTTCAGAGATATTTTAAAATGCCCTTTTTCACTCGGATCTAAGGAAAATATACACATTTGTTACTGCTCTTTTTTGTCGATAGCAGAAGAAAAAATATGAGTTGTAAGAAAATATAAATATGAAATTTATTGAGCAGGCAAGAACTCTCTCCACAAACAAATATCACCCCACAATGCTAAAAATTCTCCCCCGTTAACTTTATTGATTACCGGTTGATTTTTAAATCACAAAATACATTTTCCTGCACAACAGCAATTACAAGGCTGCATAAAGACTTGTAAGTGTTTGTCGTCAGTTAAATTTTTAACGGAGAAATAATTCCAGATTAGAAATAGCATATTCTCTTTTTATACATAGTCGATTTCTTACAATTTGTTGACTAATAATTAATATTTTTATATACTCACAATAGGTTTTACACACCCAAAGAACGTTTTTTCGAATAATATAAAGGAATAAATGTGCAAAATATTTAATTTGAGCTTTTTTCACTGCAAATGAGAAATTAGCGGAAAAAGTTGAAATAGAGCAAAACTTTTCAAATTTATGAAACTTTATCGTACTTGCGGCACCTCAAGACACGTTCTGATTGCCATCAAATTTTATTTTTGTGTTTTTTGAATCAAAAGGCAACTTTTGCGCACTATTACAAGTTTAAAAAAAAGTTCTTTTTCTTTACCTGCTAATCCCTATCCTCTAGAGGACGATATTCATTGTTCTCTCCAGACTGAGAGAGGGATGGCTAATTTCCTGGAGTTTTCTTCTTAGTGTATATACTTTTATACCCTTTTATCCTAATAAAATCTCTATGGTCGGAGAGACGAAAGAAATGCATTTTTTTACCACCGCAGAGGGGTTTAATTGGACATGCCTATCTGTCATCTTAACAAAATGTCCAAGGGCCAAGAAATTCTTACCAGATTAATGTGGTTGTTGAGAGTGGTGACCGGTATACTAATGCAGCAGCTTCGAGAAGTTTTGCAATACTATATTTTTCACAAATATAATCAGCAACTCTCAAAAAAGCATTTTTTATTTCTTAATTTCTCAGCTCCAAATCAACATTTACTTACCATGCGAATTGATGAAGTCGCACAAAAAGTGCATTAATTTGTTTTAAAAATGTTTAAAATTCATCGTTGTTTTGTTTATCCTTTATTGTTTTGTTACAAAATATTTGAACTCCTTCCCAAGAATTTCATCTGCAAACCAAACTGGAGAGGAATTAGCTTTATAATATTGCAGATTATGTTTATTTTTAATTGCAAATCTATTATTATGAAAAACTGAGTTTTTAAAAACTCACTCTTCTGAAAAATAATTATATTCCAGCATTGTTATTTTAGTCTTAATACTTTCTTTTCTTTCTGTACAGGAAATAAATCATCGAAAGGTATTGTTTTTCAACAAGATCTTCTTCAACGTTTCCTAATACATAGCAGATATGACGTTAACAAGGCATTTTCAAGAGTTCGAAACTACCTAACATTGTTTAAAAATCATAATTATTTTTTTCAAAGTATCAAGTTTGACTTTACAGAGCACCCTTCAAGTAAATTTATTACCATGTTACCACATCGCTGTTCAGATGGCTCTATTACTCTTCTTTATGAAATGGGTAAGTTGAGATTAATTATTAATTAGGAAGGCTTAAAAATAACACTTAATAAACTTTAAATATTATTCTATTGTAGATTTGTAGTAATACCAAGCTAACGGAGATAAAAAAAAATAGTCGGTTTATCTAAAACTCCAGATTAAGAAGGAAAAAAACGGTTTTAAAATGAGCGCCGTAGAAGGATAAGATTTTATTTTAATCAAAAATGGCAGACGATATTTTTTAATATATAGCAGTTTTAATAAATCTTAATATAAATAAAAGTCATTGTGGGTATGTATGTGGGTATGTGGCTATGTTCCACATCTCCTCCTAAACCAATGGACGGTTTTCAACCAGATTTTGTACACTTATTATTTAAGACAAGGGAAAGACACTTACAAACTTACTTATATTTTTATACCATCTTAAAGTTCAAAGTTTTACCTTTTCAATGATACCAATTTCATTTCTGTAACATTTTTCCTTCGATTGTTATTAATTTTTAAAAGTTCAGACAACAATTAAATAATTAACAAAACCCATTGACTCGGCGATTCTCGATGAAGATTATTTTATTTTTCAAACGACTGTCACGTGATCCTTCAGGAATGCGAAAACATGTGGAATAAATTATTTTTAAAATCAACTATCACGTAATCATTTTTTCTGCTGTAACTTCAAAACTAATTGTCCGATAAAAATTATTTTTATACCATCTTAAAGATAGAAATTTTACTTTTGCAATGATACTAATTTTATTTCTGTGACATTTCCCCTTCAATTGTTATTAATTTTTTAAAGTTTAATAGTTTTTTGCGTGCAGACGATTTTCAAATAACGCAAATTTATACCTACTTCGCTGCTAGGAAACGGTTAGACTTTCAACTAATTTATCTTTATTTCTGAAAATTTTGCTTATGTTTATAAATATCTATGAAACAAGGCAGAAATTACATATATCTGTCTGTCTGTCGGTCGATTGGTCGGTCAAAAGAACTCCTCCTAAACGGTGAACATTAGCGACATGAAATTTACACACAAGGTCCTATTTTCAACTTTCAGAGTTAATTAGTTCTTAAGATATTTAATTAAATAACGAACATTAGCCGCTTTTAAGCCTATTGCTTAGACGTTTTTTGCCAATAACTTCTGAAATCTTTATTAGACAACAATTATTTTTATGCCATTTTAAAGACCAGAAAATGATCTTTTTAATGCTATTAATTACATTGCGATGAAATGTTTTCTCTGATTGTTATTAAGGTTTAAAATTATTTTTGTAACGTAATTTCTAACAAGTCTTTTTATTCTTATAGAAATAAATTCAAGCCAAATTACTGTTTCGCGCGCAGGCTTTTGCCAGTGTTAAAGTTAATATAAGAAAATATTGCTTTCTTTGACCATTAACAACAAAGGAGATTTTACACTTCCGGTTTCCTGTTGTCGTAGCATTTGCAGCTTTTAATGCTTTTACACAGTGATCCAATGACGTTAGTGAATTATTCTCTCGATGTTTTGTTTCACTTTCACAGTGAGGTATTACAGAATATCCATCTGTAGATACGGTAATGGGTGTTAACTAGGAACATCATATACTGTAGAGCTCTTCAACATCTTAGAATTGTCAGGGCACCTTCCGACAAGCCGAGATTGAATGCCGGTGTGCCGGTACTACTAATACGCAACCTCGATATACCGAGACTGCGCAATGGCACACGGTCGCAAATTACACACCAATGTCCAAACGTCATGAAAGATACTGTTATGACTGATATAGGGAGAAGAGAGAGTATTTTAATTCCACGACTTCCGATAATACCGAAGGATTTATCATCTCAGTTTAGAAGGCAACAAATCCCTTTAAAAATGTCATTTGCCAGGCTCAGGGCCAGATACTGAAAGTGGCAGATGTACATTTGGAAAAACAATATTTTTCGCATGGGCAACTATACATGGCGTGTTCACGTGTGTCCAGCCCACACAACCTCTACATCCGTGCAAATAATGTGGTATACAAAAGTATATTAGAATAGATAAACAATTTACATAACTATATCAGCATACATGTACAGTGCACTCCTGTCAGCAGCCGTCAAATTAAGTATTATCTCCGTCAGAACTTTTACTTTCCCCTTTCAAAACGAAACAAAACATTTACATTCGTGAATTAAAAAAAAAGAATAATTCACATTCTTCGCGCACGAAGTCGCGGGTAACAGCTAGTAATATATAAGTAAGCATCAAGTAATTTTATTACCTAAAAATGAATT